>CAJVQA010006355.1:0-14992 GCA_910591915.1 Cetraspora pellucida | reverse complement strand
ATATTAACTATATCGTTTTTCTGTAGTTCGGCTTTTTGAAAAGTTTGGTTCGAATGATCGTCGGAAAGAGTTTTTTTGAATTGGATAAATATATTTATTATTATTATTATTATTATTATTATTAATTATTTTAAATCTTAGAGAAACCTGACAAAATCTTTCTTAATTTTCACTTTTAAAAATATTTTTATTTAAAATTAAAGATTTTTTTAATAAATCTCTAGCAAGAAAAAATAGATATATAACTTATTTATATATTAATAGAATTTTATCATCATGTAAAATTCTATTAACAACTAAAACAAGATGAAATAGTTGGTTTAAAATAGTTTTTTATATTAAAGAATATCTTTAATATTGACAAAGTTTTTTTAAAACTGAATTTGAAAATAATTTAGCAAATAAAAAATTAGATAAAATTAATCAAATTTTACAAAATGCTGAAAGTTTTAGAACTATTACAATTTATACAAATTTTATTTCAATTTATACTAAACTATTTATTCATAATTTAGATTTTTTTTAACAACAAAACAAACCAGTTTTTCTATATATTAAAACAAGATTTGAAAAACTTACTGCTTATCTTGAATCTAATTGAGTTACAACATATTTTAGTACAGAACTTGATACACTTATTATAAATCTTTTTTTAATCCATTAGATTTTTATCCAATTTTTTGTGCTGCATTTCAAGCAGTATATGACAAATTTTTACTACACATTCCAAATCATCCTGCCTGTCTTTTATTTCATGTTATTCAAATTTTTAATCCTAAATTTATTAAAACAGGAAATGTTAAGTACTGTAATATTTGACAATATTTAATTATTCAAGAATTTAATAATCTGTTAGATGATTTAATTCATGAATAGGGTATTTATTGCAAATTAGAATTTAATAATAATAAAAATGAATTAGATATATATTGGAATAATCTAGCAACTCATTTATCTATTCTTTCTCAAATTGCACTCAATTATATTTGGTTACCTGTATCAAGCTGTGCTGTTGAGCATAGCTTCTCTTTGTATACTACACTTTTAAATGATAACATCAAAATTTATCTAAGGATTCACTCAAACAATTATCTATAATGTATTTTAACTAAGATTGAATTATTTATAGAAATTTTTATATAGAACTTTGTTTTTTTTTTTATATTTCATATAATGATAGTTTTTTTTTATATTTTTATATAAAGCTTTTGATAGTATAAATAAAATATATTTTACCTGTCATTGCAAACTTCTAATTAACCCACAAAATCATACAAAATTGCTTCAAATTGATCTACAACAAATCACAAAATTTATTTTATATCCTACAAAATTGTACAAAATCACTTCAAATTGGTCCACAAAAAATTACAAAATTTACCTTATTCCACCACACAAAATTTATGTTATCCCATCACAAAAAATCTTCATCCCTGCATCTGGTGTGCAATGCATAGAAAGACTTTTGTATGATTGGCTGTTTAAATCAATTTAATTTTACATTATCTGTTATTTATACAGTTTTAAAAAAAATAAAACTATGAAGAATAAACAAAAAAAGGGCTCAGTTATACTTTAGCATGTCCAGTTATTTTGCCAGTGATCTTCTTGATCATGTTACTTCATTATATAATCAGGGTATTGTTTGATTATATTGTCTATTGTATCGTTAAAGTAGCTGTAATTAGTAAATAATCGGATTTTAATAAGTCCGTATTCCAGTAATTGTTTGTGTGTGTATATCGGCTTCTTTACAATGTAATAATTAAATTGTTGTTGTTTTAGTCATGGTAATGTGGTTTCACTTTTCCATCTTTCTGTAGTTGGTGATTTTCCTAAGTATTTGAATATTCTACTTCTTTCTGTTCTAAGGAATATTCGTAAATATTTTGTTTCATTGGCTTTAGTAAGCCTTTTCTTGATTCGTGCTAAAAATTTATAATTCTCATTTAATATTTTCATTTCATTTTTATAGAATTTTTCTAATTGTAGTATTTCTGTTGCTTCTAATAGATCGCTATTGTTTATAGGATATGCATCTATTTCAATTGCTCTATCCAATATTGTTTGTTCTACATTGACGTATTCCTTTTCTGAATCATATTCTTCTTGTGTTAGAGTTAATAAAGTAGTCATCAATAATTCATATGTTGATATATGTTCGAATATTATTTCTAAATTCCTTTCTATTTCTGGTACTAATAAAAGTTGTTTTATTTGTTGTTTTGTATAAAAGTCAAAGTGTTCATGCTTTTCTGGTTCTTTGTTTTCAAAATGTTGTCCTTCTAAATATGGGTGTATGAAAGTAATTATTTTAGATAAAAATCTGTGCTTTTCTTCTGTTAGTTCGTATATTGATCTTGCTATTTCTGAGGCAAATTTTTCTTGTATTTCTAATCCTATTTCTTCATAAACTTCTTGGATTCCTGTTACTATTTCTTTTTCATCTTCTTGTGCATGTCTTTCTGGTGAATCGTAATATTCATAATATTTTTGAGTAATATTATTTCGTAGTCCTAAGAGGATCATTGGTTCAGGTTTAGTAGTAAATATTATTACGATTACTACTTTAACAAGTCTTCTTTTGGTTTCTGATATTCCTGTGTTATTTCTCTCCATTTTGGGTATTGGTTTTCACTTTTATGTTTTGCTAAAAGGTAATATTCTTCTTTTAAATTTTCTATATTTCTTCTTAAAATTTCTAGTTCTACTTGATTTCTATCTAAATATTTAATATTTTTGAATATAGGCTCTTCTTCTTTTAAGATGTTAAAATTCTGAAGGTATGTTTCATATTCGAATCTTGCTTCTTATAGTTGGTATTGGCTAAATTGTGCTGTATAAGTAGTTGCGTCTCTTATTTCAAATCCTATATAATGTATATAGTTCAAAATTTGTTATTTTAATTTTTCAAATTCTGATTTTCATTTTCTTTCTATATCATAACGTCCTTTATCTTTTGATTCTTGTGCTCTCTTTGGTAATTCGTGATTTTTGTATTGTAAAACTTCTTCTTGAAGATCTTTTAGTTTTTGTTTTTCTTCTATAAGGTCTTATATCACTTGTTGGTCATATATTTCTATATCTTCAAGAAATTTATTTTGTTTTGGTATAAATTCAATTTCAAATTTTCTTTCTAATATTTCAATTTCGTTTTTAGTTTTTATATAGAGTTTTTGTCTTTTGTTTAATTGTTCTTCTAATCTTTTATAGAGTTCTTTTTGTTTTTCTTTGGGTATTGGTGTTCTCGAAAGTTTTTCTTTTTCTTCTGTTGTTAGTGATAGATTGTTCCAAAAGTCAATTTGATTCATAAAGATACCAATAAAATGATCTGTGATGTTGTAAATCTCTTGTCCAGTAAATTTTATTATTATAATTTTTTATATTTTGTAAATTGGCTGAATATATATTTAAAGCGTTTTTCAATTCATTAAGAATATCTTGATGGGTTTTTATTTTATTTTTCCAATTGTGGTGGAGTTTTCCTTCTAATGCTTTTTGTATTTCTTTTGCAGTTTTATGTAGAAGTCGGGATTGTTCTCGTTCCTCATATGAAGTAGTTGGTAATTTATCAATTCTTGATTCTTCAAGTTTTACTTCTTTATAGAGTTTTTCAAGTTCTTGAGTTGCTTCTTTTAATTCTAGGTTAACGGGGTTTTGTAAATATATTTCTTCACTTTCTTTATATTCTTCTAATAGTTTATTAAAGAATTCAGTCATCAGATTTGGCGATTTTTTTTGCTATTTCTTTGAATATTTTAGCTAGAAAATAAGTAATATATTTAATTATTTCATATGTTGTTTCTTGTTTGTTATCACTTTCTTTTAGTTCTGAGATTAGGTCAATATATCCTAATGGGAAAACTTCTTCTTCAGTTAATTTTTGTATCAAGTTTTGATAGAATAATTGTTGTTCTTTGTCTTTAAGTTTTAGTGCTATTTGTAAATTTGCTACTATGTTCTGGTAATATATTGCTTTATCGTATCCTTGTTGAATTATTTCTTCAGTCATGAACAATTTTCTATTTGTATTTTAATTTCGGTTTCTTCGTCTGAATAATCATAATCATGGTTAGGATATTCTGATTGTCCTGTTCTTTGATATTTTCTCAGTCTTGCTCTATAAAATCTTGTAAGTCATTTATATTGCTTTGCTATTTTATCTTCTTTTTTGTATTTTCTATGTATATAAATATATTTTTCTGGTTAAAATTTTATTAATGAAAGGTTGCTTATTGCTTGTTGCAACTTTATTAATTCTAAGAATTTTTCATTTGCAAAGGCGTTGGTTAAGTCTAATTCTTCTTCTTCTAATTTAGGTATTTCTTTAAAACTTATTTCTAAGAATATTTCTACTAGTTTATTATAATATCCATATATTTCGTTTTCTATTAGAACATCACAGAGTTCTGATAGGTTTTCAATAAAATGTATTGCAAATGGATCTTTAAGGTCTTGTAATGTTATTTGTCTGTATACTATGTATTTTCTGTTATGATAGTTAATAATTTGTTGTTCTTGGTTTATTTAAAAGTCTGTTTGAGTTGAAATGTCAACTTTTGCTTGTTGTTTTGAGAGTTCAAATAGTTTTTGAATTAATTCTTCAGGGTCATCTAGTATTTCGTCTTTTGGTAATGCTCTTTCTATTATAAGGTAGTCTTCAAGTATTTCCAAGGTTAGCTTAATTGTTCATATTAGGTATGGTGGTAAAATTCATCCTAGCCACAGTCTGATATTAAGACTAATATTTGTTACTAGTTGCTTGATGTTATTGAGTTCTTCTAATGCTTTTGCTCTTCCTGAGAGATCAGGATATGCTTTTTGTATTAAAGTTTGGTTTTTATAAAGATTATATGCAAAGGTTTTTGTTAATTGTAATGCTGCTAAAATGGTTCCAATCTTAGGTTCGTTAGAAGGTTGGAGTCGATGTTGTTGTCTTTGCGTTAAGAATATTAATTCGTGTATAATTTTATTAATTGGTCATTGATGAAGTATTTCTTTTTCTGTATCAATACTTCTTGTTACTATGGTGTTTGTTGGATGATTATTATATCTATGATCTATTTGTAAATATCTATATTTAAATAATAGTCTACTCATTAAAGGTGTTGTCAAACTAGGGTTATTAAATTGTCTAATAAAGGTATTACAATATCCTTTGTTGAAGGTGGCCAATTAGGTATTTCTTTTTGGCTTTCTTGTAAGTTTGGATTATTTGGTGGCAATGCTTCAAATAAGTTTCCTATCACTGTTTTAATTGCTTCAGGTGTCTCTTCTGAGTCTTTTCTTATAGTTACTTTGAATTGTACGCAAATACTAATGATTCCGTATAAGAGTGTTGTATTAGTGGTCATGCAACTAATTCTTGGCTAATTTCTTTTTCTTTAAGTTCTTTATGTTTTGCTATTAATTGTATTCCGGTAATATCGTCTTCTGATGTTGGTGTGAATATTTTTATAAGATTATATTCTTCAGTGATTGCGTAAATATGAGAATATTTCCAATTTTCTTTGACGTATAGGAAATACATTGTTTCTAATTCTTTAATCAGTTCTTTGAGTTGTTTATGATTTTTACAATATTCTATTTTTCTAAATATTTCAGCAGTTTCTTCTGTATCTTCGTATAGATAATCTTTTTCTTTATAATAGGAAAATGCATTTATTAATGCGTGCACTACTCCTTGTTCTGGTGATAAGAGTGTATCGTCTTGTTCGTTTTCTGTTTTTATAATTAAGAAATTAGTTATCCACACTTTAAATAAATGGTGTTGTGCGATATAATGATCCTTTTTGATAATAATATGGTTTTCTTCTGGAATAGTACTCATTTATTTGAGTCATAAATTAGCTTTTTAATTTTTTCAATAGTATTCTGAACGAATATTAATAATGAGAGCAAATGTTGTTTTGATCCTTCAATTAATACTGGTTGTAAGTTAGTTGGTTGATCTCCAATAAGTTGTTCAAAATCTTTTAATAATCCTAGATTAATATCAATATGTTGAATAGCGTTTTTGATCTTTTGAGGGCTATATTTGATTGAGTGCGTAAGAAGAGGTTTAGTATCTTCAAATAGCTTAGTTAAGTCTCTTTCTTGTTTTTGATTAAGAATATTATTTTCTAATATTGTAAAGTGGTTTAGGATTATTTGGTATCCTTAGTTTGCTTCTAAAAGAATTTGTTGATCAAGAGGAGTTGCTGTCATAAAGTTGAAGAATTTGTTTATTAAATTATTAAAGTGCATTTCTTCGTTTGGAAGTTGGTATTGTTCTAAGGATTTTGATTCTTTGTGTTGTCTAGTGGATCCTTTATGTGGTTCTCTTTTCTTTGATTTCTTTTCAAAGGTATAGTTAATATTTTCTTTAATGCAAAAGGTACAATTCTGTTGTCTAGTTGGTGTATGACAATGGGTCTTCTTTATTTTACAATTGTCACAAGCATTTAGTGAGTAGCCGTATGGTGTTCGGGTTCTGAACATTCACTTGTTTTAGTATCTTGTATTGTATCTAGTTGGTTATCTAATTCAGTATGATTATACACTTCGTTTAAAGATCTGAAGATTTCTTCAGCTTCCTTTATTGCTTGTTTAAGAACTTGTTTTGCTTCGAATATTTTATCAAGAACTTTGGTTTTGTCTTTCACTTTAAATTTTCTTTTACAATGTATTTCTGCTAGTTTACAATAAGTACAAGGTATTTTGAGATCACAAAGTAATTCTTTTTGTATGCAATATTTGCAAGTAGTATATCTTTTTCGAATCTTTGTTTTGTATGTCTTGGACATGTTGGAGGCTAGTCCTCAAGCATGTCTTTAAATAATTATTTCTTATCTTTAAATGTTACACTAATATATAATTTATGGTGCTAGATATGGTAATATTAAAAATATTGATACATGATAGAGAATTAAAGTAAATAACTAGTAAATATTTATAAATTGTTAGTATGTTCTTCTACTATTGAGATTTGGGTATCAGGTGTTTGATCTTATGTACTATTGTAATTTTCATATTGTTCCATTTCATTAAAAATGTGTTCATTGAGTACTTTAATGAATTTGAGGTCATTTAGGAAGGTCTTAATTTTGTTTTTCAAGGCTTCTTCTTCTTGCATCCTTTTAGTATTGGTATAATGAAATTGTTGTACTTTGTCTTTGTAGTAGAGTGTTTTCAAATTATCGTATTTCCATTTGAGTTGTTCATTACATGCTAAACTTTCTGCTAATAATGTTTCAGTATATCTTGCTCATTCTGCAAGAGTCGTTATTACTTTGGTTTGTGCTTCGAATTTCTGATTTATTAAGTCAAATACTTCAAGTTGATTACTCTCAACAAACTTAAGACATTGTTGAATGTCATATAGTTCCAATTCTAATGGTGTCATCGAGTGAATTAACTCCTCTTCTAGAGTGTCTTCAGTCAAATTATTGATTTCTTCTTTAAAGTCAGGGTTAGAGAATGCGTTTTGTAGTTTTTGTAATAGATTTTCAAGTGGTTGTTCACTTGTATTTGGAATTTCTTCTTTAAGTTTCTGTATTTTGTTAGGTTCAGATTTGTGTTTTTCAGGGTTATAACATTCATGGCATCATTGTTCTGTTAATTCTTCTGGTTTAAATGTACAAAAGCATCCTTGACAAACTTCTAGTAATGGGTCTTCTTCAATTCCGTATTTTATATATTTATTTTCTTGAAGTTGTTCCTGTAATCTATCTTCAGTGTATTCTGGTGGTTTTCTATTATCTAATGTCTGGGTCATTATGTCATCTAGAGTTTTGTTAATAAAGTCTTCTTCATTTCGTTGAAGAATTGTAATTTCTTGGACGTGTCCATTAATTGTTTGGTTATATACTCTTGGCAGAGGTGTTATGGTTTCGTCAGACTTTACAGATTCATTATCGGCATTATATCCATCATTCCATTCGTCATCAATGTGGCTTGCAGTCGTGTTGAGGTAATTAGTGAATTTATAATTTGTATTTTGGAATTTCTGTAAGAGTGTAACGAGTCTTTCGATTCGTGTTTCATTAAGAGGGTATTGTTTTCCTACTGATTTAGTTGATCTGGTTCTTCTGGTAATTCTTTCAAGAATATTATAATTTTTGTTTTAGTCCAATTTAGTGTAGATCATATAAGCATATTTTTCTTCAAGCGAGCAGAAATAATAGATAGAATTTGCTAAATAATGTGATCTGTTGGTTAAAATTGGCCTTTCGCAATACTTGCAGGTAAGGAATTTTCCTTGATTATTAAAATATGTCTGTGCTCTAATGTCTTCAGAATTGAGTTCAAATTGTTGTTCGTAGAACTTGTTTTCACACTTTTCACATACTAGGACTTCTCGAAAACTTTTCATTTCATAGTTTTCAGTGTCACGATAGTCAATGTTAGTAAGTCTTTTGAGGTCTCTATATCTGTATAGTTGGTTGCATAAGCAACAATAATACTAGTCATCCTTAGGCGGTTCTTTCTTGAGTTTTTGAAATGCAAGTTGTCTGTTATGCTGGATGATAAATTAGTTATATCTGCAGAGGTTATTCTTCTGTTGTTTCAAGAGTTTAATTTCTGGACAGTCTTTCTTATCAAAGTGAGTTGTTGATTTACAGTGTTTGCAATGATCAGATTCTTGCCAATTCTTGAATAAGTCGGATAAGTCCATTTTTTCAGGTTTAATTTGAATTGGTTTCCGAGTAGTTTTAGTACAATGTTTCACAATATGCTCTTTTCTAAGGTATCGTTTACATTCGACTTCCGGGCAGTGACTATTAAAGTGCTCTTTAATATTGCAGATTCCACAAATCGCTTCTTTTTCTAGTTGTTGGAGGCTAGGTCTTCTAATTTCTTTAAAGTAAGGGTTTTCTTTAGAGAATCTTCTTAATCCATTGGGATTATAATCATTAATTTTGCAGTTATGTCCTGCAAAGTTAGGTTGTTTGCAATCTTCACAGGTACTGGTATTCATTTTTAGGGTTGTTGTTTTAGGGTTTGTTTTCAAGTTGTTTTACTGCGTTGTTGGTGAGGTGAGGGTAAATGATTTCAAGTCCCTTAAATAGATGTTGAATGTGGTAGATCTTTCTAAACTGTTTACGTGTCTATTATGATTGAGTTAATGATTATGGTGACTCAGTTTCATCTTGATTATTACTGAATGATATCTTTGCTGTCTTGGCCAAACATTCTAAGAATGCTTACCATCTTGTGTTTTTGTTTTGTTTATGCCATATCTGTTCAAGAATATGTGCTTCAAGGTGTGTTCTATTTTTGGATATATTTCGTTTTAATATGCTTCATTAATATTCAATGTTGTTTGTATGATAAACTTTTGTTTGTCCTGTGTATTCATCTTGATCTGTTACAGCAAAACCGTGTGAATGGTTTATAGCATGGTGTTGTATTCCAAGCCAATTGTAAATATTATGGTAGCCTGACCACATATCTGAATAGATTATCGATTCAGGATGTTTGTGTTTCTCTATTTGGGTTAGTAACTTTTCAGCTATACGATTTTCAACAATCATTGCAAATAATCATTTGTTTGGAGTTCTTTCAATTCCTCCAAATACCCATATATCTTGGCGTTTTTTAATGAGTTTATTGGTTTCTTCATTTCGCACAAAGATTTTACGTGTTCTGAATCTGGATTCATCTACTTCTACAATGATATCCCTTTTTCCGATCTGTTGTTATTCTACAGATACATTGAAGCTCATGAGTTCCCGATAGATATTCATCCATTGCGTAATAGTTGTTGATATTAAGCCTGTAAACAATGTTATCATTTCATGTTTTGCTCTGATAAGCCATAAATAGCCTATCAATAACACGTGATTTATCTTTATCCTTGCGTTTGTAAATATAGTGTCATTGAAGATTGATAACTTCTTTCGGCATTTTTTCCTATTGATGCAGATAAGAGAGGTGTTATTTATTCTCATTTCATTGCTACAATCAGGGCATTTTCCTGTTGTTTGTAGTATCCCATTATCTTGTAGGAATGTTATGGTGTCATATTCTGATTCCAAGTGTCGTTTTAGTTCAAAATAGGTTGGTATATCAGTTTAAGTCATTTTGTTTGTTGTTTTGTGCAATTTTGGTGTTATATCGCGTTTCTTTTTGTAAGGTTGTTTACAGTTGTATTTATACTGTTTCAGACGTGTTTGTTAGATCAATTCTGATTGGTCATCTATTTTGTTCAGATTGTTATGGTTATGATTGTTCTTCTTAATTGTTTTGGTTATAAAACAGTAGCATTTCGTCGTCGTAGTTTTCTTCTTTAAATACTTTTCGTATTATTTTCTGATCAACATATTTGATTCCTTTTATAATCACAAACATTTTACTATTTATCTTCACAAACATCACATTCTTCTTAGTGAACTGTTTGGTTATTATCTTTGCCATATGTTTAATAATAATCTTCAACACATCAGTCAATTCCTTATTGGTCTTTTTAAGGATCATGGTTATAATGCTTCAGTTTTTAAATGGAAGATTTATTCCCATGATGATTTTCTATTCTATTCTTTTGAGGATATTCTTGATCAATGTTTGTTTGATGGTGATATTCTTCTCAAAAATATTATCTGGGATTTCTTTGTGGTTATTGATTTCTCCTATGATCCTGAAGATATCAGTGACAATTACTATCTTCTTGATGCTATTATTCTTGAGGTCGAAGGTGTATTTCTTGAGTATTGTAAGGAGAAGTGGTCTTTAGAGGATGTTAAGTGATTATTAGATGATTCTCCTGACAGGTTGTTTGATATTGCTTTTCATAATTGGAGTAAGTTTATTTGTAGGATGTGTCAACAGTATGTTTGTAGTTGTGAATTTGATGATTATGAGAATGATACTCCTTATGATACGTGTGGTAGTAGGGATGATTAATTGGTTTGCCTATCTCTATGTTTTCTATTTCTACTGGTTTTCTTATTGGTTTATCATGCATGCCATGCCAGAGTAGTTAGTTAGAACTAACTAGTCTGGGTGGCATGCATGTTAGGCAAATCATTCTTCTATTACTTCTAGTTTGTTTTTACTTTTCTTGAGTGTACTTTTTGGTTGTAGTATCATTTTTATTCTATTTTCTAGTTGTACAGTTTCTTCTTGTACTGTTTCTCCTGTTATTTATGATAAAGCATCTGCCATTTTATTCTTTGCACCTGTGATCCTTTCAAATATATAATTAAATTCTCCTAATGTTGTAAGCCATCATTGTATACACATGTTTATATTGGTAGGTTTTTTCATTGCTGTTATACCAGTGTTGTCTGATCATACTATTACATGTCATGATCTTATGTATGGTCTCCACATTTGTAATGCTCTGTATACTGCATACACTTCTTTTTGAATACTTGGCCATTATTGTTGTACCAGTAGTAATGTTGCTGAATAGAATTCTATGACTTCTTCTTGACAGTCTGTCCATTCATCTGTTTTCTTGCCTTTGGATTCTTCTTTTTCTTTGGTTTTATAATATTTAAGTTCTGGATTCACTTGTTTAAGTACTGCGCCTATTGCTACATCTGAGGCATCAGTTTCAATAATAAGCTGGTACCCTGGTTTTGGGTAAGTCAACCAGTGTGCTTCTAGTATCTTTTGCTTAATAGTATCAAAGGCTTTTTGGCATTTGAGTGTCTATTCAAACTTGGTAGTCTTCTTTAGTAGGTTATTAATTGGTTTAGCTATATCTGCAAAGTTGTGAACAAAGTGTCTTAAGTAGTTAGTCATCCTATTAAATGATCTAACTCCTTTTACATCTGTTGGTGGTTTGAGTTTTTCAACTTCTTTGAGCTTCATTTTGTTAGGGTATACTTTGCCATATTCTACTTCGTGATTTAAAATTGTAGTTTTGGTTACTCCAAATTCGTATTTTTTAGGATTCATTATCATGCCCCTTTTTTTTATAGCCTTGAACATCTGTTCAAGATTATGTATTAATTCTTGAATCGTATTGCCTTCTATTGTGCAATCGTCCATGTATATCATGACGTAAGGCATGTTCTTAAAATTTTCAAACATGTACTGCATCATGTATGAAGATGCTGTTTTAATTCCCATAGGTAGTACTTTGAATCTGTATTTTCCTTTACCAGGAAAAAAGCAAGTGATTTTATCTCTTTCCGATTCATCAAGTGGAAACTGATAATATGTAGCTTTAAAATCGATGGTGCAAAAGTATTTGTACTTTGCAACATTGTGTAAGAATGTTGGTATGTACAGTATTTCAAATGAATCATCTTCTAAGTGTTTATTTAGTCCTCTATAATCTATGATACATCTTTTAGTGCCATCTTTTTTTGGTATAATCATTACTGGTGAAACCCAACTCGATGTCGATAGTTCTATATGACCATTCGAGTAGAGTTCATTGAACATCTTTCCTATCTCTTCTTTATCTTTGTCTGAAGGTAGTCTATGCATTAATTTAGTTTTGTCAGAGTCTGGTATTCCTTCTTGTAGTGATTTATTCTTAAGTTTAAACCATATAGGTGTAAAATGTTGTTTGTTAAAAGTTGTTGCCTTCTCTTTTTTAAGTCTGAACAAATCTTTATAGTATTTTTTAAACAAGGGTTTAAATAAATGTCTATATTGGGGATTTGTGTTTTTAATTAAAAGTTCTAGCTGCTCTTCTGGCTTGAGCTTTTTATCTTCATCATCTGAATCTATTTCTTTCTTGAACAAATGAATTTCTTTCATTGGTAATAGATTTCCTATATGGAATCATTCAGGTATTAAGTAGTCTGTATGTGTAAAATTGAATACTTGTATTCGATTTACATCTTCATCTATTATTCTGTCTTGTAGCATAATGCCGTTTTGTGCTATATGCAAGGGTGTTGTTATATATCTATTATTTGGTTTTATGTATATTGAAGTCCATGTATATGGCTTCAAAACTTTCTGTTTGTCAACATATATAGGGCTTCCAGGGCCATATGTTGGTATAATTCTTCTTCTAATGTCATTTGGTATATGTGACATTTCTTCATGTAAATGGATTTTCTCATTTTTAGTTTGTGGTTGCCATTGAGATATTTCTAAGCTCATGGCTTCTTTTTTATATTCAAATCTTTGATTTTGTCTAATAGGTGGTGGTGTACTTGTCCTTCTTATTACTGGTTTTAATGTAGGTGTTGTTTCTGGTGTAGTCATATTAGAGCTTTCAGGTGATACTGATGTGAATTGTATCATCTGAGCAGGTGGTTTATATGGTTGTGCTGGTACAACCTTTATTATTGATGGTCTTTCAGATCCATCAGATCTAATATTACTTGGTTTTATTCTTTTATTCTTATTTTCCAGAGATATAGTTCTTTGTTGATGGAATTCAGGTTGTTTGTCTTTATTTTCTTTAGTTGTGGCTTTAACAGCCTCTACTTTTGCTACTTTAGTTGCTAAAGGTTCAGTTTTCTTTGTTGTTCCTTCTACAAAGAATGTTTTCCACATTAATTTGGGTTGTTCAGCAATAGGTTTCTTTGGTAGTTCGATGTTTATATTTAATTCTGATACATCGTCATTCAAATGCTTATTGAACAATTTATTTCGTTCATCATTTTGTTTCTTGTGTAGATTAATAAAATGTTCATCTTGCATTTGTTGTAACTTGTGATCTTCATGTTTTGATTCATCATTCCATTGAGAATTGCTTTTATTATCATCATCTTCTATGATTTTCTTTGATGATTTGGTAGTTTTTCGTAATTGTTCTTCTAATTCTCTTTGTTGTTTTCTTTCTTCTAAATGCCTTCTATTTAGATCATGTTTCATTTCTGCTTCAAAGTTTTCCATCCATCTTTGTCTAGCTATTTCTCTTTCTTCAACACTATCAGCTGTGCTTTGTATAGCTGTTAGTTTTTGTTGTATAGCTTTTCTTGTAGCATTGCTTATATTTATATATTGATCTGTTCTAATTTTTAGTACTTGGTCTGAATTTTCTATTAATTCTATTTTTTTTTTTCAATTTCTTCACAAAATTCTTCTTTCAGATCATCATTTTGTATTTCATGCCATTGTATGAATTCAAATAATTGTTCTTGAGAAGTTATATTATTTCCTTCAATTATTGCTTCTTTAGATATCTTTGATAGTTTTCTTAATCTTTCTACTTACTCTTGCACTTGTTTAGTAGACATGTGCTTTATTCTTTCGTATTCTGATTCTAAAGTTGCCATGTCATCTAAGAGATTTCTAATTTCTTTGGCAGTTTTAGTATCTTCATCTTGTCCTTGTTGTTCTAGTTGTATAAGCTTCTTTCTATATTTATTAATAAATTGTCCCATTCCAGTTGGTGTTGAAGGTGGTGTTTTAGCTTTGAAAGGTGATTTTGAGAATTGTTGTAAAATTCAATTTGTTTTATACATCAAAGCATCCATCTTTGATCTATTCATCCTTTTTATAGCTTCTTGTTTTCTAGGATCTTAATAATTTTCTCGTTCTTCTAAGCATAGCCTCGAGAAATAATTTGTTAAATCTATGATTTTTGGTTCTACAGATTGTCCTATTCCTGGTATATCATCACCACGGAGTTCATTATTATTTATTTTGTCAAATATAGTTTTGAATAATAAATGGTCAGAGTATATAGTATCTTGGACATATTGTCTGAGCACATATACTTCTTTAATTTGGTCTTGTTTATTATCATTAGTTTTCCCAGATGTTTCTAATATCATTGCTTTAGTTTTAGGATGTATAGCTATCATCCTAAATATTACTTATGATAGTTGTCCTTGTAATAATAGCACATGGACATCTTGTCCAGAGCCAAATTCTGTTGCTTTGAGAACTCAGTTCTCTCTATTCTTGGTTTTAATTTTTCTTTCTTTCATTACATTGTTAATGTGTATTAAATGTATTTCATGGCCATGTTTGTTGAGTACTTCTTTGTAATCTTCTATATATTGTTAACCTATAAAAACGATCATAACTCTTGAACCACTGGACAGAATTCGATGAAACCACCACCATTCGAATCAGCTCACTAAGACGA
>CAJVQA010006354.1:0-14993 GCA_910591915.1 Cetraspora pellucida | reverse complement strand
CTTGATTTTTTGTCTTGTTCGATACTAATTTAATTTTTTTATTATGTCAATTCAAGCTAATTATTGGATAAGCTCATCAGTAAAATGTATTGTCAGTGAAATAAGCTTACTGATGATTCAATCTTGTCGGCAAAATGAATGTCGGTAAATTAATTGTCATTAAAATAAGCTTGTCGATTAAGTCAGCTTGTCTATCGATTGAGTGTTGGTGAATTGATTGTCTGTAAAACAAACATGTCAGTAAATTGATTGTTAGTGAAGTGTTGTGTCGGTGATTTGATTGTTGGTGAACTAATACAGACTCTCTTTTTACAATCTATTTATAAGGCCAATTTAGAACAATGTAACTATATAAATAAGATATTTACAATAGACATTCTTTATATTAAAATTCTTCGCAACATATACATTCCATTAATGCAAACAGCACCTGTTAAACACAACATTAAAAGACTCATTAGAAACTTACAAAATGCTCAAGTACCAGCAAAATAATATTTGCAAAACTGAATGCAAGCCTGACAACAATATCCAATTAACTGAAAAATAACAACTCAATTCATAAGCTACAAAAACAAATCTACAACAAGATCTATACATTCCCAAAAGTTGTAACTGAAGTCTTTCAAAATTAAAATACTTCTAGATGAACTACTTACTTACAAAAACCTAAATAATAAATATCCTAACATATACTTAGACCCAACATGTCAATGATGCAAAAACCATATTGAAGATAATAATTACTGAATCATATGTCTGCAAATAGCATACTCCTACAACAAATCATAATAAGAGTTAAACCCAGTTCAAAAAATCTGACTCAGGTTACCTGCCAGTTAACAGATAGCATACCCAGATATAATACAGATAAAATGTTAATTCACAAAATATGCAATTTGATTAGTCAATATATTATCATGTGATATCATTACATATAACTATAAGCTATTGAAGTAAAAAGCTTGCTCTAGATTTACAAATGAAATTTCAAGCAAAATAATATATATGAAGGTTTTACCTAAACAGTATTATAATGCTATTTAACTAATTTAATCTTCTTTATGACTATATAACACTTTGTTTTCTTATATAGCTGTAGACCAAATAAATTTTGTCTTAAATTAAACAATACAATTTTAGTGCTTATCAGCAACCCATATTCTGGTAAGTAATTTTTACACAATTTAGACCCTATTTAATTACTATTAGAGATGCATTAATTTAAGAAATAATTTTTAAGAATATATACAATTTATGTTTTAGAAGTTATTTATATATTAGACATCTAGTGACTACAAATGAATAGAATTGATAAGTTTTATTAAGGTTTATTGTCATGTTTAAGAATTTTTAAAGAATGCACATTTTAATAAATTTATCATTTTTTTGTTAATTATATGTATGTATATATGTATATACATATGTGCATACATATTAATAATTGGTTCATACCCTAAGTTAAAAAGATTATACCAAATTATTTATTATTTAATTTTTACTTAATTTGAATAAGACCACATATCACAATATAGGCTATTCTATTTAATGAAAAGTAATTGGTTTACAATATCTGAGATAAGTTTGGTTTGCTAAGAAGTAATTTGATTTTTAGCAACAGAAAATAACCTTTTATTTAGAACTGACATTGCTGGGATTAAGAGGTATTTTTATGCCATTTTACTTAGTATGGAAAAGATGTTTTGATTAAGGTGCCACCAAAAATAAATATCTTTTTTTTCACATTCAGGTGGTGTAATTTGAGGATTCAGATAATTATTGATTTTAATTTCATGTCTAATTTGAGACTAATAAGAACTAAAAATTTTTTCATAAAGTTTGGTGCCAGGAAAGGTGCTATAGAAGGTTGATGAATTGGGTGTTGTAAAGTAGGCTTTGTACTAATAACAAAGTTTTGAAACTCATTATACAATTTAATAATTGCTTGTTCTTGAATTTTGTCTGGCCATATATCTATTTGTTTTACTCTTGAATCCAACAATGTTGCTATTAGTTTTGATCTGTCTGTATCTGGCCAATAATGCCAAAGTGAATTGTAAATTACATTATGTAACTTTGCAACTATTGTATTAATAGAATTCATTAGTAGTAATTTATATTTTTTACTTCAAGTATTGTGTTTATGCAGATTTGTTAAATGTTCACTGTTAGACTTACTTTTGCTGCTTGTTTCATTTTCATTATAAGATAAATTAGATTCTGAAATTTTATTTTTATATATATTAATGTTTAAATTTATTCATTTATTTAATAGTACTAAAACTATTTAAATTTTCCTAATCAGTTAACCATTTAACTACATTACTGTAATCATTTAATTTAACTGGTATTATGATAATTTTATCCAATACTATAAACTTAGTTTTTTTGTGGCTAATATTAAATAGTTCCAATAATTATTGTTATATTAGAATATATTAACCATTTTCATTTTCTAATTCATTCTGATTAATTCACATATGGTTTGAATTATCAGTAGATAATGTCGTCTCATTAGCATATTCATATTTTAAGGCTTTAATACTCAAATTAACTATCAATAGTGTAGCATACTGCATTCCACTGAGGTATGTTATTAGCTGATCAAAAGGTTGCAAAATATCAACTAACTTATATAATAGCTCCTACTCATAATTATATAGCATGTGTTTTTTTAACACTTGAGCATTTTTTTTGCATCTGGTTTATTTAAAAGACTAAGCATTCCATTTAACTATTTAATTGATGGCTCAAAAATTAATAAATGATTCCATGCTTGATAACTTGCATTTCATCTTTTTTTAAATTCTTAATTGAACTCAAAATTTTTATTTCTGTTTCATTATTACATTTAGTCTTATATAGAACAATAGACTTATCTAATTCTTCATTTATATAAGTTATAGTTTTTTCTATAATATTATGCTGTGCTAATTCAAATTGTGCATAATTAAGCTGCTGTTTTTGTTTTGAAGAATTAAAAAATTTTACTAGTTTACAAATACAATAGTATAAGGTTTAATTATATTTAATGCACAATTAACTGTTAATTGTAGAGTATGGGCTGAGCAAGGTAATTGGGTAACATCTTCCCATTCATTAATTACTTTTTTAATATTGGTACTATTATCAGTTATTATGAATGTTATTTTATTTAACAAACCAAATTTACTTATTTTTTTATAAATATGGTCTTTAATTCTTTTAAAAGTATGAGGGTAATCAATTTTTTAATTGATATAATTGCATTATGCACTTCGAAATTAGGTGTTAACCAATGTAATGTAATTCCAATATATCCATTTTGACTACAGAAAGTCCAAAAATCAGTTGTTAAGAAAGCAGTTTCACAAGTATTTGCAATAAGTTTTCTAAGTAATAATATACTATTTTCATAAGCCTTGCTAATATATGCTTTAATACCTCTAGGACTTAGAAACATAAAAGCTGGATCAAATTGACTAATCATTTTTTTGTATCCTTTTTTTTGAGTTGTATTTAATAGAAGTGAATCAATCACTAACTATTCAGATGTTGCACATTATAGTTTATTTTGTTTTGTAGAGTTATAAGGTATATATTTGTTAAGCATATCATTAATTTTTAATTGCTGACATTGCGAAATTGATTTATCATCAAATATTTTTTACCAAATATTTTATGATAGGTTTGTAAATGATAGGCCATATTTTTAGTTCCACTATTATGTTTGTATTTTTACTACATTCCTTCTTTTTTCCTTTAAAAAATCTAATAATTTTGCAAACATCCTCATTTTTCTCAGTTAAGAAATAATCCCAAACCTAGTTTTTTTTGTCTTTGTTGATGTTTACATCGAAATTTATCCTAATTTTTTTGATTTTGTGATTACAAAAAGTGATAAATGAGAGTTTGGTTTTGCACTAGCATTAGTTAAGTTGATAGTATTATATTCAATCTCTTGATTCAAAATTTGCTCATCACTTTGTTGAATATCTGGCTCCATAAATTCTGTAGATACATTAACATTGAACTATGTTCAACATTCATTTTGTAACTTTTGAAATAGGTTATAGATTATATTAAAGTATGCAAAAAGCAATGAAGATAATATAATACATATAAAAATTTATAAATTTTAGCCAGAAGTGTTTAAAAAAAAATATTTATTAACCTAATGAAAAGGTATTTATTAATTTTATTTGATGCTTATTTTTTATTAGTTATTATTATTATTTATTTATTTTGGCTTTTGGCTATACAATTAGAAAGTATCTTATTCTATTTGCCATTTCTGTTTCTAAGCATCTGATTTTTATTTGTACTAATTTTTTTTCATATGAATGATATTAAGAGAAATCTAATTTTGATTATATAAAGTTTATGTGATCAAAAAATCTGATTTTCTCTTAGCATTACTCATAAATTCAATAATATTTAGGAATTTATTTTAGAATTTTATGCTTTATACAGCCCTGTTTCTAAGTATCTGATTTATTTGTACTAATTTTTTTTCATATGAATGATATCAAGAGAAGTCCAATTTTTCGATTATATAAAGTTTATATAATCAAAAAATTCTGATTTTCTTTTGGCATTACTCATATGAATTTGATGATCTCTGAATTCATTTTAGATTTATATGCTTTACACAGCCATTTCTATATTTTGTTCTTAATAATTATATATAATTTTATGTTTACAATTTTTTTTTATCTTAGATTTTATATTTTGCACAGCTATTTCTCTGGCCTTAACTTTAATAGTATTATTGCTTTTATTTAATTCATATGATTATTAATTATTTTATATGAATTCAATGATGTTTTGTCTTAGATTTTACACTTCTTTGCATAGTCTATTTATTTAGTTTTACCTTTAATAGTATTATTACTTCAATCTAGTTTAATATTAATTACTTGACTTTTTAGACTAGCATGAATTTTATATATGTAATACATATACAAATTATCATAGTTGTCTTTAAGTAGATTTAACATTCATTGAGAATTAACCTGATGGTCATCAAAGTTACTAATCACAGCATTGCAGTAGTTGAAGAAAAATTGATTAGGGCTATAACATCCATAATAATTATAATAATTATGGAGATATAACAATAATCTGTAATAGGTATAGAGTATTGTCAATTGTACATTATACATTTTGTAGCTACTCTATTTAATTCATTTATTATATTTTAATAAATAGCAACTTTATTAGAGAAATTTTAAGTAATCATAATAATTAAATCTTTCAGAACAAGCTATTGTTATTTGGATGGTTTAAATATTAATTAAATGTTCTTAAACAACCCTTTTAATATTACTTACTAACAATTGTGTTGTTTATTAAAATTATAATAATTTCACTGAAAATTCTGTGAATTGTAGATTTTAATTTTAGCAAAGTATTTCAACCTATACAAGTACATACAATTCACTAAACATTCTATTAATAAAAATATTTAAAAGTTTAAGATTTGGGATTGTTATTCTATATAATATATTAATATAACAGGATCCTATATGTAATAGTAAATCTAGAATCTGTGTTAATTAAATGCAGCTTTTTCAAATATTAGATTGTATAAATGTAAAATGTGCATTTTTTTTACAGTAAAACCTTTATATTTGTATGTGCTTGGAACTAAACTTTAACAGTATACACTTAGAGAACCATAATAAAAAGTGCATTTATAGAGCTATACATATATTTTGACCTGAAATTGAATGTACATTTATAGAGTGTGCACTTATAGAAGGTGCACTAAAGTAGTTTAATGTATAATTTTCTCTAATAATATAACTTCACTATGCATTTATGCTAAAGTCAGGATTCATTATAAGCTTTAAAATTGGTAAGATGTAAAAAGCTCAGATTTTGCATATGGCAACTTCTGGCATTTGATTATATTGTCCCATATTAATTATATATATATATAGTTGATTTTTTTATTATAACAATATCTTATTGGCTAACTTATTTTACCCAAGTAGCAGGATTTTTACCTGGTTATATGACCTACTTGCAGGTAACCCAGGTAACCTGAATACAGGTTCAATTCCTAAATCATAACCAGCACACTTAATATTACTTATATTTTATTTCAAATTCTACCAGAAACAATAGTATATACTGAATGTAATACCTAAGTTAACTTGGTATCTTAGGTATTATTTTTACAACAAAACTACCTAACCTAACCAACAACCAACATACATTATACTTTTATCATAAACTCTACAAAAAAATATACAAACAAATATAGAAGCATAGATGTACTAACATATCTCATATTCAGAACCAAAACTCAAATGCTGTGACCCAACCAACCTACTGACTACTCAAGCCCAATTCTATCCTATTATGGATATTGCACAGAATAAATATAACAAATGGTTTCCAAATTTTATTCAACAAAACGTACCTACAACAAACATTATATACATAGACTAGGAGGCCCTGGACCTTCTTAGCAAAGTCTAGGTCAAAAGTAAATTGGCTTTAGTTTCTAGTTCTCCATAACATTGTATTCACTTACTTCTTGTAAAAAATTTATATAATGATAATAAAGGAATAGAGGTCAGGCCTCGCTTTTAAAAAAAAAAAAATCATGAAATTTATCATAAACTTATCGAATCGGCCTAATAATCATTTGCTCAATTTTTTACCAGATGTCCAAAATTTATGAGAACAGCTGTAAACATCACTATGGATATGGCGTCCCGGCCGGAATTTTCGGAATCGAGATAATAAGTCAACATAAAATTCGAACTTTCAATATACGCAGAAAAAAAAAGATTGAATCGAATCTGGATGACACATAGTTCATGTCTAAAGGATGAGAAGGATTGAATGTTATTTAAAATCATTCGAGAATCGTTCACTGAGGTCAGCCCGGGCCGGCCCTGACACGAGATTTTTTCATCGGCCCGTATCACTATGTATGACATCTTAATTATGAAGCAACATGGAAATAAAGTTCATAGACAAAATTATCCATTACAACATGCGTAATAACACAGGTTTCTTTAGTTTTTAATAAAAAATTAAATAAAAATTTTTTTATTATACAGATTGATTGAGAGCATAAAATCTGGTAGTGGTTATTATGAGCTATGTTATGAAACAATAAATTTCTTAAATTCAGGATCCTGCTCCAAGATTTTCAATTTTTCTGTTTGTAAACTAAAGAAAGCTTCTATTCCATCATCATTCTCAGTACTTTGTACTATATAAAGCCCATCAACTAAAAACTCTCGATGACGTCTCTGTTTTGCAGGAATTCCATCACCAAAATCTATTAAATTATACTTTTGAAATTTTGACACATTAGTTATTCCAAAAGTCTCGCCATTGTACACAATACTTGCGGTAATCAATGATTTATCTGGTTGTTGTTCAATCCAATCAATTATGGATCGCATACGACTATCATTCATATTTGTAATAGCTTTTCGAACTTGAAGTGCTACTGTAGATGGTGGACCGTTAATCAATTGAGAGACAAGCATTCTTGGACATACTTGGCTAAATATAAAATGAAATTAAATAATATTAAAGTTATTTTTAAAATGTAAAAAAAAAAATAATGATAATAATAAACAAATCAAATCTATTTACAAAACAACATTTCCATAGTAAGTTTTTGGAATAGGTGGATTTAATCTCTCACGTCCATTAAGAGCAATGCTACAAAATACTTCAGTGTTTAAATCAATATTTCGAGCTCTAGTGAGTGTCCTCCAAAAGTGAGCTACAAGTGCATCATTTGTTGAAATCCAACTCCCATTAGGAATACCAACAGAATAATAATCACGTAACCTTTTAAGATCATCTTGACTAAAGCGAAAAATTTTGGTAGTTAATGAAGGCATATTTTTAAGGTTCTTTTGTAGATTTGAAGAAAAATTTTCAGTTGGTTCCATTAAGAAATATTCGTCAGGAACATATGTAGAAGGGTTACCACTTCCTTTTAGCAAACTTCGATCATGGATAGGTGGGTCAATTGGTTCTAAACGAGTTCTTAGCCCCCAATTTTTAATAAAAGTAAAAAGACCAGTACCATCCATGATATAATGATGTATGGCAAAACCAAGGGCTACGGAACCATCAACAAAAGTAGTGTGTTGTATTGTACATAGGATTGAATCAATTTTAGTAGCAAATCTTTCTGATTCCAATAATCCGTAAGGAATAACCTCATGTTCCCAATTCTTTTCTTCAAGTTGATTGATTGTAATGTCAGAACACTCAGCAATGATAAATTGAATGCCACGATCATTACAGTCGATGATATAACTACCATTAGGCGCACTTTTAAGTGTACCAGCCAGAGGATAATAATCGTTTAATACATCCCCAAGTGATGCTAAAAGTTTTTGAATGTTCATAAAATCATCTTTCTTTAAAACATTTTTAAAAAAATAAATGGGCCCGACATAAACTGGTGGCAAGATAATATCACAATTAGAAAGCGGAATTTCAACATGTTTCGTTGGCCTGGTGGGCTTAATGTAAAGTGTCTCTTTAATTGTGACAGACATTGAGATAGCAGACAAAAATCAATGCTATTCAAAATTTCGAGGTACAGTGCAAAAAATTTTAAATTTTAATCTTTTTATAGAGATAATGCATAACCTAGTGCACATAAGTACGTACCAATCATGATGATATAGTTTATAGGGTGTTTTTAGTGATGTATATATCCGCAGTCTCATAATTGATTGGACAATGCAGGAAGTGCATCACATAGCATATATTTAATATGAGATTCGTTTAGCCCTAGCTTGTATCTTACATATTGCTTTTAACAGGTTTTTGCCTCGATTAAGTATACAATAATTTATAATATTTTTGTTTTGAAATACGCTAACCAAAATTTATTTGATCATTTTGTGAAAAAATGCAAAATCTTGAACAATATTGGTCCACGCTAGTCTAGGAGCACGCACTTATCGTTATTTGCGAGTAATAAAACCTCTAAAAAGGAAATGGCCAATCGGAGTGCACCATACCGAAAAAAGGCTAAAATACTCAAAAACTAGTGTTTAAATCAACCTTGGGTCACTAATTAAAAATAGTGCGAACAAAAATTTCCATAGAGCAAGTAATAAATTATTGTAATAGCATTTAATGTTAACGATCTTTACGCACTTAGTTTATTTACAAAATTCGATTTCCTTTTTTTTTATTTTGTGTTACTTGCGCAAATAAGTAAACTGGGTCTAGGAAAATGTAAATTTGGAAATTAAAGGATTTTTTGATTACGAAAAGCATCGTCTCATTCCTTGAAAATACTTTTTTTTTTTTTGGCAGGCCAGAAATTTTATTATGATAATGTAGTACATGGCTAAGAAACAAATAATTTGCCGAGAATAAATATTACGCTGGGAGTCGTCGTAGGGTTAATAAGCGGTGGTTTCCAATCTTCCGAGGCAAGCCGGCTGGGTTAGAGACGTACAAGAAATGTGAGTAGAGAAATGATAGGATCACGTAATTGGCGTGGGTGGGTTGAGAAATTTGTTTCTGGCTTTCTTGATACCAGCGTATCTGTGCCTTTGGTTTATGATATTTATACGCCTTTTGTTATTCTTGTCACAAGCATTTTATGCCGTATTGTTCCCGCATGTCGCTACATTACCTTCATATGATTCTCACTTCAATCAGCTTCCTTTTTTGTTGTTGCTTTTGTGATCAATTTCATTCTACGTATGTGGTACCGATATGTGGCGTAGCCTGCAGCATTATGCAAGCCGACCAGAATTATACGAGCTGGCCAGAATTATGCTAGCTTGCCTGGATTTTAAAAATCGCCTCTTTAAAATTCGTTTAGGTTTAGGGTCTATCATAATGTTAGGGTTAGAGGAAGTTTAATAGTAAAATCGTTCAAGAAAACTTTTTGTTAGAGTACTATAGGTGGTTTCTTATACTGCGTTTTGATTTTTGACAAAGCGAACGTTTGTTTTGAATTTTCTTGATTGTGTAACGATCCACCTGATCTTGAAATCTGATTCGTTTTACGCCACAAAAATTTCACGTGACTGAAACATTTTGGTGGCGATACTGGGATCGGCAAAATTTTCGAATTTTGGGAAGAGTTAGTTTAAAGGACGTTATGGTATTATTATCATGTGATTGCCGTCACTGTTCTTAAAGTGTTCTAAAATTTAAATATTCTTGCATACTCTGCATATTCTAAAAAAACAAAAAAATTATTAAAGGCCATTCTGCATATTCTTAAATTTGTTATAATAAATAATAAATACTGTAATTCTATTTAATTATTATAACTAGAAGATTGCTATTGACCGTCAATGGCGATATCACAGGACCTCAAAAACCTAACCTTAAATGAAATTTGGACCTTTATATCTATCCTTAACCTCGGTCTAAAATTGTGAGGTGGTAGTATCGCTACCGGCAATAAATGTCAAATTGTTATCATTTATATTCTAAATAGGAAACATCCAAATTTAATAGTTATTTTTTAAAACCACTCGTTGTACGTTATAAATTATTGATGGTTTTGATCTTCTAAATGAAAATTTTGAGGTTAAACTAAAATCCTATCCGCAGTAATAAGTCGCATGTTTCACATGACCACGTTATAGATCACTTGCACCTACTTTTTTGATAGGGAAAGTCTCCGGACACTTACAATTCACGTGATTTTGTACTTACCAAATATAAACCAACCAATCAAAGTTAATCTAACCCTAATGGTAAGTGTAAAATCACATGAACTACTAAATGGTTGGTAAGTGTGCGGAGACTTTCCCTTTTTGATACATCTAAACATACCTGAAAACTATAATAACGTGTGATCTTATTGATTAGTTTTTGGGTATGTTTAGATGCATCAAAAAAGTAGGGTTTAGCTTTCTTACTACTAAATTAAAGGATAATAGCTAGAAATTTTCATTATTAGATAGTACGAATACAAATTAGTATAGGTTTTCTCTTCGATTTTTCCCAAGTAAATACTGTAGCAGACTTCGCTCTCATCTTTTACATTCAGTTAGAATACTGAATCCCTCATAGATTTTCTTTATTTTTTTCTTTTATATTATTTTTGTTATATGGTTGCTTTCTTTATATTTTATTAAATAAGGTATTTAATTGTGTCTCCATACACAATTATACTTATATCTCATTAAAGTAGTCGTTAAGAACCTTAACACGATCGTGATCACATGATAATCGTGAATGGGTTCAAACACCCAAGTTGAACAACCTTTTGTAACTTCACATACAATTGCGTTGTCTCTCTCATAAAGCCTTCTAAATATTCTTTGAATAAGTTGTATATTCGACGCATATATACTCTCCAAATCCCATAAAGTTATAGACTTCATACTATAACCAACGCGTTCCTTGAATTCCATTAAGGAGTGAATTTCAAGTATGACAATGTAACTTACAATGTAACTTGCAAACAATTTTAATATGTTTACTTAGTCAAATTTTCTAAAATCATGTAAGTTATTATGTAAATTATAGTGTAAGTTTACAATCCTATGAGAACCCAACCCATTACTGCGACAGAGTCTGACATAGACTCATCGGGATTACAAAAAATGCATTTGGCTTTAGGCCTTTTATCAGCTTTAATTGATAAAAAGCTCGCCAATGACAATGAGAGCCTACCAACTAGAATTTTGCGAAGCAAATGTCGAATTCGCAAACTTGGTAAAGGCAATTTGACATTGTACATAAACACGTTATTACATTTGAACAACCGATCTTTTTATTATAAATATATGCAATCGATATACGTAATTGATATATGTAGTCGACAACTCTTAAATTACTTAATAATATACAGAATACGTATGTAAAGGTTAAATTCTAGCTGTAGACTCGGATAAGTAATTATTTTTGAACCGGGACCAATTTTATATGTGATATAAAAACATTTTCTTCTGAATAACCCATATGGATAATTAAGACGAAAATGTTTTTACGTCATATATAAAATTGGTCCAAATGTCAAATTTGCATTAACATTCCAACACATGTATTTATGCGTACTGTTACGAAAAAAAAATTTTACCGTAGGTCGATGTAATTCAACATTTTTGGTTAGTATTGCAGCAGATTATTGTATAGTTAAATTATTTTTTGATCCCTATTAACAGCGTTACTATAGCTCTTCAATGATGTTCGTCCGCAAAATCTTTTACACAGCTAATTGAATAATGTATTAAAACATGAAAATTTATATTATTTTCCTAACCGTATTGACAAAAAATATATATTTTTATTGTTCTTGAGATGTGTTTTCTAAAATTTACATATGGTAAGCAAACTTTACAGGTATTCATCTCAATTGATGATCTGTTGGTGATTGTTGGTGAAATGAACACTATCGAAATTGGTTAAAAAAATTATACTTTATTGGAATAAAATCTGTAACTAATAAACTTTTTAATAAAGTTTTATTATTGGTAACTAGAGTTGTAAATTTCATACTTACATATGGTTGTGGTGATCTATTATTGTGCTTTGCAAAAAAATGTAACCCCACAATTTTCATAACAACGATAATGGGAAATTTCGGAGATTCTAAATGGTTTATCAATCATATATTCAATCAATAATATTTCTATCTATTTTGAAATCTGTAAAATTCTCTTAGATCTGCGAGGGCCATACTTTTGCAAAGCGCAATAATTACAAGTATAGTGAAGGTGTATAGTATAAATCATCAATCAAATTTTTTTACAATTAGCGATGTCATAGTGGTAGCGTAAATGGTAAATACATAAAATGTACACGTAGTGTATAGTATACGGTAGTAATGTCGCATCTGAAGTGATTTATTTGAAGTTAGCGCCTGGCTAAAATTAAGCCCCTGAAATTAGATCTTAATGCATGCATTAGATTTTAATTTTAGCCAGGGCACTACTTTAAATATATAAAGTGGCTATTTTAGATAAATCGCTACTTCAGATGCGACAATAACACTCAAATTAAAACAATTTTTATAAAACTAAAAATTAAGCGTTGTCTAAGATTAGGGTAATGGTGGATTTAGGATAGAGGCGGGAAATAGTTCATACCAAGAATTTTTTTTATTAACGCTCATAAGGTTTGATATCTACTGATCCGAATTGAATGATTTTGATACCATTTGATTTGTCTCGTTGAGACAAATCGAATGATACAAAAATCGTCCAATTTCTAGATCTTGAGATATCACATTTGTGCCATAATTGATCCTTGCATAATAATTTTTTAATTTTTTAGCCTTTATTCTAATTTGTAATATCTCGTGATCTAGCGATCAGAATCGAACAAGTTTGGCACCATTCGATTTGTCTCAATGAGACGAATCGAATGGTACCAAAATTGTTCGATTCTGATCACTATATCTCGTGATATTCGCTGTAAAACTTAAATACGTTATCATACCCTATGTTATATCGAAAATTTCCTGGATCCCTGCTCACGTCCCGGATCGCTCCTCAGTGCACCCAATTAAAACCCGACACACATGACCGCTGCACTTAAAATCGACCAATGGAATTCTGAAATTTCCATTGGTCGATTTTAAGTGCAATGGTCACGTTACTTTTTTAAAATCAAAAATATATCTGTGTCAAGATATGATTGGCCTTTGTCGAAGTCTGTATCACGTGATATGTTCGACTTTCTGTAGGACTTACGATTTTCGGTAGGACTTCGACTTTCGGTAGGACTTTCGGTAAGACCTTCGACTTTCGGACATTTCGGAAAACCAAATCCTTTCCGAAAGTACTTTCCGTAGACTTTCAGTTTCGGTAGGTACCGAAATTACCTACTTTCAGAGCCATCCTTATCTTATACAATGGTGTACAGCATCTAAAAAAATCACTTCACAATGATGGATCACTTAACTGTCAATGTTACAAATATAATCTTTCATGGTTTTGATCGGGTACGTTTCCTCCCGATCGGGTTATAAATCAATTTAGGGAGAGACAGAAATCACCTGATTTTTTAGGAGGGTGGAGGGGTTAGAATCCTATCAGGTCTATACTAATACATAACAAATTACAAAAATGAACCAAAAAATATTAAATTAAATATGCGAAGTACTGTACGTATAAAATTTATTATCTAAAAAATTCTTTAATTAGAGTTAGTACATATTATAAATAATTTAATATTAATATAGCATATTATATGGTGCACCTTATTGATTTGGCCAATGAAATAGCACAATTTAGATCACACAATTTAGGGTGTTCTTAAGCGCCTCAATCCAAAGGTCAAAAAGTGTCGAAGAATAAATTTTATTTAGTGAAAAATATTTAAAATTGGTTTAGGGAGTTTATTATTACAATAATTATGCATAACTTGATAATGTTTATAAAGTATTTTTTATTAGTAAAAGGTTTTAAATGAGTTTGTCATTTTAATCAACAAACTTTTTACAACAAACCCCTTTTTTTTATACTTGCCTTTGAAAATTTTGTGATCAATTGAGTATTCAAAGAGATCACTCAAACAGAATTGCCATCCAACAAATTATAATTTTACTTCTTACATTAAAAATGTTTATGAAAAATGAAAAAAATCAAGAAGCTCAAATTATTATTGCTCAATCAGAACTTTATTAATATATATATTAATGAAATAATATATGGGAATAGGTTCACTATATTGAAACAATAATAATACTAATTTATTTATATATAATTATATTATAAGTATCAAATTAAAGTTCTTCTTCATAAAAATCACATAGCTATGATGAGAATCAGTTGAAAAATGAAATAGTGCCTGAGTATAAAGTCTTTACAGTTTTGGAGTCTAAATTATCTAGAAATAAGGTATTTGCACTGCTAATGCAATTACAAAGCATAGAGTAACTTAATTACTTTTTATAAATCTTAAATTTTTAGATTAAAATTTTAGATTCTTGCACTGCTTTTGTAGTTATAGAGCCTATTGTTAACATTAAGAGTTTTACACATTTTTGACCATAACTTTTGATGTACCAAACCAATTTGGATGAAACAACC
>CAJVQA010006353.1:0-14993 GCA_910591915.1 Cetraspora pellucida | reverse complement strand
AAGAAAAGAGTATACAATACAATGGCAAATAGAAGAACTAGTCGGAAAGTGCAACAACAAGAAAAAGATATCATAAAGCTGCAAAAATTAATAAAATACACAAAGGCAAGAAGGGACTAAGAAGTAACAGAAAAAAAAAAATTGAAACAAATGAGCAATTAAAAGCACTAGGCAACAAGATGGGAGCAAAACTGCCAAAATTACAAAGGCACTGGTCACAGGCCTGGATAGAAGACATGAAAGATTGGCAAAAGATTCTGCAAGAGAAGAAGAAAAAGGACTGGGAACAAATGCAAAGAAGGCAAATAGAAGAAAATATAGATAAATGATGTGAAATGATCAAAACAGACCAAGAAAAAATGCTTGCCAGTCTTTTAAATAAGCTGTATAAGAAGATTTTGCTTAATAGGCTTATCAAGCAAGTAGAAGAGAAGACATATCTAATAACAAAGCCAAAAGAGATTAAAATGAATGTAGCAGAACATTATAAGTTGCAGTTTAAGAAAAGAAATACCAATCTGGAAACAATAACAGAAAAGTGAAAAGAGATATACAAACCGAGAGAAAGCATTAGAGAGGAATGGTATGCAAAACTTGATGAAAAAATCAAAGCAGAAAAATGGGAAGAGACACTAAGAGAGTTAAAGACAGGAACAGCTCCTGATATCTTAGGAATAAGCTATATACTAATTAAAAAAGCAGGAACAAAAACACAAAAAATCTTCAGAAGCTTTGCAGACTTATGCTTAGAAAAAGAAGAAATCTTGATAAAGTGAAAAATAGCACAAGTTTACCTGATACCAAAAGATATAGAGTGAGAATACAGTTTAAACAACATCTGTCCAATAGCACTAATTGAAATATTTAGAAAGGTTGTTACAAAGGTGATAACAAAAGGCTTGTCAAAATATTTATAGAAAGAGAAATACTTAAAAAACCAAACTTCACAGGCCTTCCAAAAAACTCAACAGAACAACCAGTACAGATTTTAAACATGATAATGGAGGAAGCAAAAGAAAAAGATAAAGAAATATAGATACTGTTGCAGGATATAAAAAAGGTTTTCAACTTAGTTTCTTTCAAAAGTCTTGAACTAGCATTGCAAAGAATTAAAATACCCAAAATAACAATTAAATATATATTGAAGCTTTTTCACAAAAGACAATTAAGAATAATTACAGACTATGGTCTAACAGAAGAACTAACAGCATGAGATGGAATAGACCAAGGTGAGGTAATCTTACCACTAATATGGTGTCTTTTTTATAACCCATTATTAGAAAAAATCCAAAAAGATAAAAGATTAGGGTATACAGTCAAGCAACAAATACAAAAAGATATACAATGCAATAACATTACAAAATATTGTCAGGCAGCAATCGCATATGTAGATGATACAACATAGATTGCAAACAGTAAAGAGCAACTATTGGAGTTTCTAGAGATAGCAGAAGAGTTCTTTAAAATGAACTATATAGAGATAAATGGATCAAAGTCAAAACTAATAATAATAAATACAAAAATCAAAACAGAGAAAAGGACAGTAATATATAGAAAAAGCAAGATAGTAGAAGAACCAAGACATAAAACAGTTCACTCATTGGAAATATGGTTAAACAACAGAATGTGAAAAATGCAAGTGAAGAAAAAGACAAAAAGGATAATAAGCCAGACTATAAGAGACTTAAAGTACAAAAAAATAACGATAAGCCAAATTGCATATATAAACAATATGGTAATAATACCTAAGCTAAGCTATATGTTACAGCTAACAAAGATGTTAAACAGAAGCTTAAATAAATTATATTAACTGATAATAAGTCTGGCAAAGCAAAAAAGTGATCTACAAAGAACAGTAGAAAATTGTATAATGGAGTACAAAGATCTGGGCAGCTGTAGAACATTGTGACAAGAGTTAATCATGAAGCAAGTAAGCAGCCTTGTAGCAAGACTGAACAGACAAGATAGTCTTGGACAACTAACAAGGCTAAGAATAACACAAGGCTGTCAAAGAGCAGACTTAGCAGTAGATATATAGAAGACAAAAGAGTGTCCAGAAACTAAAACATATTTGAAGAACAACTTAGCATGCCTTACAATACTTAAAGCAAGAAAATTAGAAATAAACATTAAAACAGAAACTGAGCTATAGACAATGCCTAGGTACAGTACTAAAATACAAGAACTAGTAGATGCACAACTGTAGAAAAAAGTGGTAGTTAAAGTAAATGAAAATGGTTTAATATATTTAAATCAATTACTCGATACTAAAGGAGAAAAACTAATTATATGATAGCAATTAAAAAGCTATTAAGACCAATTAAATAAGAGAAAAAAAGCAGAATGGTTTAAAGCAATTGAATCAAAAGTGCTCAACAGCTCAGAAAGCAGAGTAGTGCAAAGATGCTTTAAAACTGATGAACTAAATGCTCAGACAATGCAAGTTAAATGAGAGCAAATATCAGAAGATAAAAGAAGAAAAGAATGAATAATATATAGTATACAAAATTACAGACAGCTGAAAAAGGTAGTTAAAAAAATATATATATATTAATCGAATACTGGCAAATAGAAGGCAAAGAAAATGAAATAGCAACAGAGATTAAAAGATGTAAGGGATGTATAAGAAAAGAAGAATGGACAAAAAACAGTTGCCAGCAATAGACAAGATTAAGTAAAAACATTCACATAATTCCAGATAGATTAGTAAATAAAAGCATTAATCAAGTCAAGATAGCAATAGACCAAATAACAAACAAGACAGAAACAAACAAGTCAAAAATATATGAATGCAAACTAGAAGGTCTTATAATGATAGAGGAACTAGAGATATAAGTTATTAAACAACAAAAACTAGAAGAAAATATTAGTCAAGAAATAATAGAAGTTCTAAAGAGAAATATTATAAGAGACAAGAGCAAATATATAATATATACCGATAGTGCAACTAATGGGAAAGACAGTAAAGAGCTAACACCTAGCAACAGTATGAATATAGAATGGGTCCAAACAGATGAAACACAAGAATAGCCAGAAGAGGAATTAACATTTGGACTTGAAGGATGACAAACATCGATGGTAGCAGAGCTGGTAGCAATTTGGACAGCAATCTTATTAATTCTAAAAGAAAAACAGATTGAGATATATACTGATAGTAATGCTGCAATAAGAAATATTAACAGAAGCTTAGAACAAGCAGATAGAAACAAGATTATTAAAAAGAAGAACACAATATGGATAATGAAGATTAAAGATCTGGTCAAGATGAAAGACATTCAGATAGATCTAGTTAAAGTTAAAAATTATAGTAAAAATAAGTAGAATGATAGAGCTGATAGTTTAGTGAAAAAGAAAACAATAAGTAAGAAAATTGTATAGGCCAAAAAAGTCAGTTGTAAAGAGATAGAGTACTGCCTAAAGTAGAAAAACAGACGAACTAACATACTAGCCAGACTGCTTTGCAAGTTAGTAACAAATGCAAGAATAGAAGTAGAGTAGAAAGAAACAAGAGCAGTTAAAAGTTTAGAGCCAAAAGCAGAAATCACAATTTATGATTAGACTTATTTTTTGAAAAGGCTAAAGATGACCAAGTGAATATATTGTACAACAAGAAGAAGTAGTTCAAGAAGAAGTGCTTTCATTAAGTGCATAATAGATAAGCTTCCAACCTTGGAAGAACTTAACAGAAGAAAGCCAAATATATACACAACAGTGAAATGCCAAGTATGTCAAGAAAAAGTAAAAAAAACATAAGAACACTTGGCAGCATGCAAGAGGCAAAAAAATCTCTAGAAGAGAATTCAAAAGGTAACCATTGCAACAGCATGAAAGAAATTAAAAGAAGAAGAAAAAATCTGAATTCCTCTACATGTGTTATATATAGCGCTCTTTGGAAAAACAGAGATAGAAGAAGTCAAAATGAAAGAAACACTAATAAAAAGCCTAATTCCAAAAGAAATGCAAAATAAACTGGCACAGCTCTTAAATTCAAAATCAAGATAGCAATTTGCAAATGCAGTAGCAATAACAGTCTAAGATACATTTTATGAACAAGTATGAAGAATATGTTACAAAAAAATTATTGAATAAAAGAAAAAGATTGGAATAACAGGTAAAATTAAAAAGAAAAAAGATGAAAAGCTGAAGAAACCAAGAAAACGAGAAAAGGCAAATCAAGAAAAAATAGAAGCAAAAAAGAAGAAATTAGAGAAAAAGAAAAGCAAGTTGAGAAGAAAGTAATGAAGACAATTTTGGGGCTTGTTATAGAAAAAAGAAGACCCTTCTATTATGAACTTTAAGTAGTTAGACAAGCAGCTTACTTCTGCTTGAAGTAATGTGGCAGGTTGCACTTAGGTACCAATAAGGTGGCCAAGTAATGCTAAACTTAGATATTAGGGATATTTATATAGTTACAAATGTAATTCTAAAAACTTAATAAAATACTAGCATGACTGCTTATATGTAAAAAAAAAATAAAAATAAAAAATAAAAAGTCAATAAAATTTTGTCGATAAGACAAACTCAACTCTTTCTAATAATTATCTGAATTAAGTTGGTACCAAAAATTAATTAAAGACTCTGGCTCCAAAGTGAATAATATTCTTAGTTTTACATTAAGTAAACTTGCTATCAACAAAGCTCAAGTACATAATACACTGAGGAGTAGACAAAACTTGAGTAGTTTTTGCTTTGGGTTAAGCTTTTTGTCTGATGGACTTCCTTACATATTTGGTATCCAAACTGAAAAAATATTATAAAAACAAATAGAGATGAAATCAGTTCTTTGGTTAAGAATATTAGAAGCAGAAGAAAAAGAAGAACAACTAGAAAAACTCTCCTTAACTTGAATTCTTGCAATAATAATATATCTCCTTTTTATCCTTTTTTTGTTTTCTTTTTTTTAAAAAATGGAGATTTGGCTCACCTTCATCAAAAGATTAACATTATGTATCACTTTCTTTTATAATTACATGCTTGTTTGGATATGACAAATAAGAAACACAACAAATATATGAGTTAGTCAATCATATAAAGCAGATTAGAAAAAGATTTAATTCAGAAAGACCAAAAATATATTAAGATATGCATATATTCTGAGGCTATGTACATAATATTTGTTTAAAAAAAAAAATAGTTACAGGAGTTTATAAAGAATTAGACTACTTAAATGCATTCTAAATCTTGGTACAGTACCCTACCTACTTGAAAATTTTTTCTATATAGAAAGTGTTAGCTCAAATTCTGTTCTACAAGTAAATACAGTTTTTATTTTGATTAAGAGTACTTAGTTTTTTTTTTTTTTTTTAAATATTAAAGTAAGTACTTGTGACTCAGAATTTTATTGATAGTATATTTGACTAATAATTACATTACAATTACAGGGAGCAACTATAAAGAATATATACAACTAGCTACTTATACAACTTTAATCATTGTCTAATTTAAGTAGTTTGCTTGCTATATCTGAAATCCACTTGTAGGTTTCCTATTTAATCACTCTGTTTTCATATCCATCCATCTACCTTTGCCTACCAATGACTTCAGCTGATGCTAGTAAAAATATGCCATGGTCACTAAGTCTTTAAAGCAGTTCACTTACATAAAAAACCTTTGATTTTGTACTAAACCTTTTAGAATCTTCTATATTTCATTCTTATAGCTGATCTAATATTGCTATACCTAAGATCAACACTGGTAGTTAGAGCATACTATTAAACCACTATGCCCTTATAGAGTTTATCCCAATTCTGATACTAACTTCATAACATATTCTTATTATTTTGGTATTTAATTCAAGTTCTACCAAGCTGTCATTCCAAATAGTTCAGAAAAGTAGAGCAAGATCATACTTTTGGTTTACATGTTTGTTAGCATATACCCTTTTTCTTCAAAACTCAGAAATTCTGGCAGTTTGGTTAGTTTATCTGGTTCCTTCTTAAAGACTAGCATGTTTGCTCAGTTTTACAAGTTCTAGTTTTGTTTCATAAATCTAGTCTTTACAGTAGTATCATCAAAGGTTCAGGTTATCTCGTACCTAGTTTTTAGAGAATAGCTATAGTTCATAAAAATATAAAAATATTGTAGTGAGCAGCAATTATAAAATAGAGTTTTATTCTGTTAGCAAGTTTCTTTTTTTATTCTTCTTATAGATTAGTTTTGTTTTTTTTTTGTTAGTTTTATTTTATTTCTTATTTTCATTCTTTCCTTTTCTAATTTTAAAATCTTTTTTTTTTTTTGTTTTTCTCTTCTTTGTAAGAAGATGTTTTCAGATTAACAGTATCTTATTGTAAGGCAGAGTCAGACAAGTCATAATTTTTAGTCCTAACTGAATTAGTATAGCAAGTTGCATTTAAGTACCATTTAAGTGGCTGGATGATGATAGACTTATAAGTTAAATAATATTCTGTATTTATATATATAGCTACAAATGGTTTAATAAAGTACTATTATAACTGCTTAAGGGAAAAATAAAATAAAATAAAATAAAAATTTGTCACAAAGTATAGCTTTTAATACAAAAAACATAAAAATTAATTATGACAAATAAAAATTTTTTAAGTACAAAATTTATATATACTGTATATATATATATTTTTTTTTTTTAATATTAAAGGTAAGTACTTGTAATTCAGATTTTTATTGATAATATGTTTCAGCTTTATAGTTGTATTATTACAATAGCTACAGGAGGCAATTATAAGAAAAGTGTACAACTAGTCACTTATATAACTTTAGTTATTGTCTAATTTAAGTAGTTTATCTGAAGGTTTTATACTAGCTATCATATTTAAAACCTGCTTATAGGTCCTCTATTTAAACATTCTGGTTTCTGTATCTATTTATCTATCTACTCTACCAACTGCCCAGTTTTTACTGATATACATTTATCATGATTGCTAGGTTTTTAAAGTGGTTCACTTATATAGAAAACCTTTAACCTTGTACTAAATCTATTAGAGCCTTCTATTATCTAATTTTCAGCTGACTCAGTATTACTATAGCTAAGACCAACACTTGCAATTAGAGTAATCTTTAAACTACTACACCTTTGTAGAGTTTATACAACCTCAGTACCCCCTTTACAACCTTACCAGTACCTTGTATATTCTTGCAAATCCTTTTATACTACCAATCTAGTTAGCTTTATATGATGTGACTTCATATTCAGTTTAACTGATAGCCAGATTGGTGAACTTTTTTACTTAAAGTTCTAGTTTATATAGATCATTTATTTCAGATTTCTGTCTTCAGATCAAGATTTTCACAAGTGATACTGTCAAAGATCATACTACCTCTTTACTTAGAATTTCTAAACAAGACTTCTTATAGAGTATATACTTTTCAGATTTATTTGTATAACATTGCATACTCTCAAAGTTAGTCTTGGTACATTAGAATTACAAGGTTACAATTCTAGATACCTTATACAAGTTGCCAGAATAGGACTACTTTTTAAATTTTCTACTGCTAGTAGAATTTGAACTCTGAACCTACTGCTTAAATAATAACAATTTAACTACTATACTAGAATCTTTATCTTGCAAAATTTATATTTATTTTAACTTTTTTGTATAAATTATTATAAAAAATAATAAGGTGTAGTAACTTAGTGAAGTGAATAAGTTGTTAGCCTTCCAAGTAATAGATTGGATATTCAAATTCTATTAATGATAAAAATTTGAATAATTATTTTATTTTATAACAACTGTTTCTAATAATTAAGTTAAGTTATTTGTAATAATGAATGCACTAGTATAACTAGCAGGTTATAGGGCATCTGTATAACAGGTTATATAGAGAAATATAAACTAGCATTAGGCAGTACATACTGTTATAAAATGAATTATTATTATTTTATTATTATTATTTATTATTTATTATTTATTATTATTTTATTATTATTATTTAGTATTAGTTATTCTTATAATTGTATTATTATAAGTAGTAGTTATTAGAACTTTTTGGTTGCTTAGTCACTTAGTTACTTAGCTACTTAGTTACTTAGTTACTTAATAATTAGTTACTTAATAATCATTAGTCATTAGTTGTTAGAACTTTCTAGTTACTTAGTAATCACTTAGTTGCTTAGTTACTTAATGCTTAGTTACTTAGTCACTTAGTTGCTTAGTTGCTTGGCCACTTAGCTACTTAACTCACAAATATATAAACTCTACTAAATTTCTTAAGTTTGATTAAGCAACAGACACTTTTTTTTTCTTTAATATTGTAAACATATCTTAAGATTCTTTAAAAACAGAAATCTAAAAATAGCCTTTTTTGTTATTATTTTAATAAACAGCTTTTAATTATAAACTGTATTGATACTTCTTCTTTATACAGGTAAGGTTTATCTCCTCTTAGTAAAATAAAGTAAAGTTATTAGTATTGTATTATCTTTTCTGAACTGCCTTAGAGAAAAGTATAGTTTCTTAACAATATCTAACAGAAATTATATTTTTCTTTTAGATACTGTATATATTCATAAGAGATTTTCTGTACTGTGTTATTGTTATAATGTAAAAATTAAAAAGGCTTATACCTATAACATTTGGTGCTTTCTGACAAAAAGATTAAATTTTTAGAAAAAAAAAATATCTCAAATAAAACATTCTTAAACATATTAGAAAAGTTATTTTGGCAAAAAACTCAGACAAGTATTAGTTATCCTAACAAGAGACCTGAATGAGTATTAGTTATCCTAGAAAAAGACCTAAATAAGTATTGTTATCCTAACAAAAGACCTAGTATAGGTTATCTTAGCAGAGCCTTAGACATATAAACAGCTTTTTTTTTATAATTTACACTGCTGCTAAACTCTACAATAAGAATATCCAAAGCTATTAACAAGTATATCTAACTAAATCTTATTTTGCAATAAATATACTTCAAATACAGCATTTAGATTTATCTTGTTTTTAGTATTACTTTTTTTAATATACTAGCTTTTGCTTATCTTTTGAACAATTTTGAACTTGGTACAGAACTACTTTTGCAACTCAATATTATTTTTTTCAAACTCAAAACAACTTTACTATTCTTACTATTATATATTCAAATTGAATTACACTTTATCTTTGCATTAGAGATATTATTTTTAGTTGTTGATATTAACAAGACATTAGTAATTCTAGAACAATAGCTATAGCTTTAATTAAAAGATATATCAATCTTTTTCAACTTTCTATTTTATCTTTTGAATACCAAAATGTCTTTGACCTTTATCTTAATACTCTTTTAAGTTTTAATTTAAAGAACCAAAAGAATTTAGTTAATATCTTAGAAATTTAGACAGTTTTATTCTATTATCTACTACTAATGATAATATTACTTTTACCAATAATATTTTTTTTTATACAACCCAGAAAATAGCTTAGTTTCTTATAATAAATTAGTTACTCTTACTGAACTTTCTGAAAGTCATTACACTTATGCTTAATCTTTACAAATTTCTTTATTAATTACTAACAATTTAGAAATAGAAGAATATATTACTGCTTTTGTAGACTTTACAGAAACCTTTAGCTTATATTACACTTCTACTAACTTACCTTAATAACAGATTTTTGAAAATAGTCCTTTTTCTTCACCTTTACTTTAACTTGTTTTTTTTCTACCTCAACTTATTGCTCTTTAACCTTAGCCTATTATTGTTCAACCTCAACCTATTCTTGTTCAACTTCAACTTCTTTCTCTACTCTCATCTATTCTTAATAACCTTTTTAATTTACCTATTAATATAGCAGAACAAGCTTTACAAGATGCTGTACAAGCTATGACTAGCCTTACTACTACTTTAAATAAAAATAAAAGAGCTTTTCTAAAAGCTAACTTCTTTTATAATAATAAAACTTAAAACTCAGAACAATGGCTTGAAGATTTTTGAAAAGCTGCTATTGCTAACAAATAAAATATTGCTTAGTATTGTAATTTCTTTTTCTTCTGCTTAGCTAAGCAAGTTTTTAAGCTTTCAACCTTTAGTCTTTAATTTATTAATGTTGTGACATGCTACTTTAATTTCTTTTTTTTTTTCTTTCTATTTTTCTTTAAACTGTTCTTGATTTGTTTTCTTATTTTTGACATTTTTATTTTCTTTCTGCTTTTTTTTACTTCTAAATAAGAAGATGTTTTTTTTCTTTTTTTAAAAAAAATTCTTTTTTCACTTTGCAGAAAATCTCTAATCTTCTTATATGTATTCATAAACTTAACTAGAGCACTTTTGGAAGCAGTTGGCTAAACTTTCTTTCATGCCTAGATGTGTATTTTCTAATTGATTTAATCTGTCCAAAAACTGATCTAAAATGTCTTCTATTTGATTTGTTTTTGGCTATGTTTGTCTTTCTAATTTCATTTTTTTTTTCTTTAAATTTTCTTTTTCTTTTTCTGTATATCTTGTATTTGGAAATTATTTTTTATTTCTATATATCTCTTGTTTAAATCTTGACTGCTTCTGTTTCATTTTTTTCATTTCTTATATTAGTGTTTCTATCCTCTAGACCTTTTTTTTCTATTTCTGCAAATCTTTTGCTTGACTTTTAAATTGTTCTGTTCTAGCTTCTTTTTTTTCTTTCTTGAAAACCTTCTTTTTCTTTTACTTCTTTTTTTCTCTTATTTGACCAGAATATATAAAAGTTGTTATACATGATTGGTCTTGATTAATCTGTTTCTCTTTTTCTTTCTGTTGCAATAAAATTATTGCAGTTTTCTTTGGTTTCTGTTTCTATTCAGTAGGATATACACTAATTTTGCACCTTTATTTCTTAAACATTGTAATAATAGAACTTTTGAAGCATTACTTAGCAGCTCTGTTAATTTTGCTATATATTGTCTTTGTTTTTGTCTTGCTTTATAATCTTTTATTTCTTTTGTTACTCTTATCAATTTATAGTTGTTAACTGGTATAGACCAAGAAGTACTTTCTTTTACTAATTTTTCTACTTGAATTATTATAAGAGCCTTGTATTTGGATCTTTTAATTTTTGTTATTTGTGCTTTTTTAAATCTTTTGCAAATATATTTTAATTCCTTCTTGTTTATATCTGTTGGCAAGTTCCAGATTGTTATATGTTTTAGATCTTTTGCTTCTTCTTTCTTGGTATTTGTATATTCTTCTTTTACTTCTTCTCTAATTTTTTCTTTTCTATAATTCTTTTTCTTATATTTTGTTGTATTATATTTTTTATTTTGGTATTTATTATTATACTTCTTTTGTTTTGTTCTTCTTTTTTCTTTGTCTTCTTTTGGTATTATTTTATACCAATTACTTTCTTTTTTACTTAGTCTTTGTATTGCCTAATTTCTATTATACTCACAGTTGAAGTTTATCTCAATTCACAGATTTCTTTATTTGTAGGTTTCTTTAATATTCGTAATATGTTCATTGTTTTTTAGTAACTATTTGATGACATTTACATATTCTTCTTCTGTTTTTTCAGACATATTATATCCAGGTATATTAGTAAGTAAACTGTTGCTTTTATTGCAATTTCTTCTGCTTGGTGCCTATATGCTTTCTTCTAAAAGAATTTCTACTATGTTTATTTTTTTTTTACTATCTGCTTCCTTTTTTTTTGTTTTTTCTTTTCTTCTGATGTTGAATCTTGTCTTGATTCTTTATTATTTATTTTTATATCTTCTTGTTCTACTTCTCTAGTTTGTTCTTTTTTTACTTGTTTTTTCTGTACAAATAGTTCTTCTTCTGTCTGGTCTATACTTTTATTATTTACTTTCATTTTTGCTTTTTTCTTTATAGTGAAGTTCTCTTCTTGTAGTTCCTTTTGCCTATATTGTTTTCTTTTATCTTTCTTTTGATTTCTCTTTTTGTCTTATATCTATCTTCTTGCTTTTCTTCTTTTTTAGTTATTTCTTATTGTACTATTTCTCTATTTTCTTGTTTGTGAATTTTTTAAGTTTAATCATTATTACATTCTTGTCTGCTTCTATAAAGTTTAATTTCTTTTCTGGTTGTTCTCTTTCTGCTCTTTTAATTAATTCTTTAGTTTTTCTTAATAATGCAACTTTCTTTAAGCTTCGTTCTATAAGCATAACAACAATCTTATCTTTATAGTCTGGTATTATTTATATACTATTTGACTGATTAAAGAATATTTTATTATGTATTCTGTTTATTGCCTAGTATATTCTTTTTATAAAAATTGTATATAGACTTTTTTTATGTTTTACTAATTTCATGTTCTATTTATATTTATATACTTCTAATTAGTTTCTAAATTTTCTTTATTAATTTGCTTATCTATATATAGACTTTTATATAAATTATTGTGTAGTTTGTGATGTATATACTAATTTGGTGGCCTGTATGTATTTGTTGTTATTTTACTGTTATATATCTTTTGTGAAATATAAACAAATCTATGATATAGAGTCTAATAGCAATTTCCTACTATTGTTATTTTTTGGTAAATTTTTTGCTTTTTCTTTAGTAGCTAATTTATTAGTTTCATAACAAGACTTTTTTTTTTACTAGTCTATTGCTTTTTATATTGTTGCTTTTTCTTACTTAAAGCTGCTTGAGAAGTTTTCTATTGCCAACTTTACTAAAATCTTTTTTTTTTTAGCTGTTTTTTGTATTTAAATGATCAATAAGAGAGTTGATGATTGTGCATATGTTGTATTTGTTTTGTTTTTAGGTTCTTATTATAAATTTTATTTTTTAAAGTTAAAGTCTCTATCTTTAGAATGTGATATTTTTATTTAAATATATAAGATGCAGGTTGCCTTTAGGGGCTCTTTTATATTGAAGGTTACAACTAGTCACATATACATTTTTGATATTTAATTTAAGTAGTTCACTTATACATTGCTATATAAGTTTTATACTAGATGCTATGCTTGTAAGCCAACTAGAAGTCTTGCCTATTTAAACTCTTTGTATATGCAATTCTCTTTGTATTATAAAAACATCTTCAATGTTACACTTATTCAAGTTTCTAATACTGATCAGTACTCTTAGAACTACTTTATTCTTAATAGAAAACTTACTAAAGCCTTTATATTCTACATATATTAATTTAGTTTTATACAATATGTTATAGTTATTTAACACTTGCAGTCATAAGGATTACTTATTTAACTACTATATTACACTATTTTTATTTTTGTAAAGTTCACTAGAACTCTAGTATCTATCTTTCTGGCATTTTCTCTATCATCTTCTACTAGTTGCAACTTAGAACTAATAGTCTTTAGCCAAACTATTAATTTAGATAATCTGATATAATATACTTTTGTATCTTTTAATTTAATGAGTTTAATGACCTAGTTGGTTATATGCTTCTTTATACATATTTAATGTTTAGTTTAATATTTAGTTTTTATAAAGGTGTTTTATGAGTTTTAACTAATCTAATAATATTAGCAAAAGTTCATGCTATCTTTTATTTAAAAATTTCTAAGTGGGTTTTTTGTCACTTTGGTTCTTTAGTCTTTTATATCTGATGGTCTTATTATGAGTTTGTACCAAAATCTTATACAACATCAGTTATATATTTCTTTATATATATGTAATATTATACTTCTTATAGATGTTCTAAGCTTCCAATATCAATAAGATCTAACTTGATATACTTGGATTACAACTGTATGAGGCCAACTGATTAACAGAAAACAGTTACTATAATGCAGAATTTCTAAAGTTTGTTGTAAGTGAAATTTGAACCTTAGACCTGTCATATAGAAAATAACAACCCAACTACTACACTAGAATTGCTATTTTCACTTATTATAATTTTAAAATATTAATATATCTGTATTTTATATACTATAGTATTTAAATACTGTAGAAATTACTTAATAATTATTATTTTTTAAATTATTTTTTAGATAAATTTATTTAGGTTTTTAAATTAAATTTAATATTTTTTAAATAATACAATAAATTATTAATAATATAAAATATAGTTTATTTATAAAATATAAATAAATGTTCTTGTTACACCTTGCAATAAATTTTTTTGTCACAGGTTATATAAAATACAACAAAATGTATTATGTAATAAAAATATATTATATGATATAATGATATTATAACTCTGATAGCTGATATATTATAGGGATATAGAAATTATGATTTGTTTTAGTGTGATTTTTAACAAACTACATCTACAGTAAAATCATATAATCATTAATTATTGCATATTAATTTTTGAGTAACTGATAGCACTCAATAAACTCAAGTTATATCAAATCACAATAAATAACATAAATTTTGTGTTTCTGGTATATTATATACTTTTGAAACCTGAGGTTCAGTACTTGCATGTTGTGTGACATTAACTATTAAAACTCAGTAGTGTGTATATATGTATGTAAATACATACATATATATAATTATCATAATGTTATTGTGATGTAAGTATAGCAAAGCCACAATGATTAAAGTAAATATAAAAAATAGATAAACATTTACAATCTCTTTTGCTTACCATATCCATATTAATTAAATAAGATACTGCAGAATTTAAGTTGAAATAAATTGTAATATACAATTATTTTTGATACTTTTTAAAGCTAGCTAATAAGAGTGTAGTAATATAACTAGTGATAATATTGGTATTGTAATAAAATTTACTAAAAACTAGCAAACTGTAATAATTTTAAATGCATAAATGCTGAGTAAAAGATTTTTTACTTAAAAGAAAATAAAATAAATAAAAATAAATAAAAATAAGAAATAAATATTTAAAAATAGAATTTAAATTCAATAGCCTTCTAGACACTATAAGGTACAACAATAGAACTAGCTTTTAAACTAATTCTATTGTTTAGTCTGGCAGATTGGATATAACAAAATGTTTATCTTATACAAAAATTATTAGAGTTTAAAACTTAGAAATGTTTGTAGAGTATAACCAGAGAAAGAAAAGCCTTAATAATCAGATTGTTTACAGCTATATGTGGCTTTTAAATTCTAATAATATAAAGCTAGTATTTGCCAAATAACTAATTAAGAAAACCAGCTATTTACTTTATATTAT
>CAJVQA010006352.1:0-14994 GCA_910591915.1 Cetraspora pellucida | reverse complement strand
GAGAGGCACTAATTAAAGGTCTTATTCCAAAAGAAACACAAGACAGATTGAGGCAGCTCCTAAGTACAAAATCAAGATAGCAGTTTATGAATATAATTGCAAGAACAGCCTAGGATACATTTTATAAACAAGTGTGAAGAATTCAATATGAAAAGATTAATGAATAAAAGAAGAATAAAGGTATAACAGGTAGAATAAAAAAAAAAAGAGAAAAAAGAAAAGAAAGAAAAGCACTGGGTAAAAAAGGAAAACCAAATCAGCAAGTAATAAAAGAAAAAAAAAAAAAAGAAAAAAAAAAAGAAAAACAAATTGGAAAAGAAGCACAAAAAACAATTTTAGAGCTTGTCATGAAAGGGAGAAGACCCTTTTATTATGGACTTTAAGTAGTCAGATGAGCAGCTTACTTCTGCTTGAAGTAATGCAGCAGATTGCACTTAGGTACCATTAGGATGGCCAGATGATACTAGGCTTGATAGTTAAGGATATTTATATAATTGCAAATGTAATTCCAAAATCTTAATAAAGCACTAACATGACTGCTTAAGAAAAAAAAAAAAAGTTTTTTATTGTATCTTACTTACATCTAACTTGAATTTTGTATTATATTTGTTTATATTAGATAATTTGCATATTTTCTTTATATTTTATAACTTATTTTTATAACTTTTAAATTGTTATTTTTTTTTTAAGTTGTTTTTTTGATTTATCAAAAAGATATCTTATAGTATATATCTCAAATCAAAATTCTAACTTCTTAATTTAGATGCTAATAGCATGTATCTTAAGTTAAATTTCTACTATCACTACGATTTGCATCTTTTGAACTTAGTTTTTTTTTTTTTTATTATCTAATATTAAATAGAAAAAATAGTAATACATAAGTATATAAATTGAATATAAATGTATAAATAAAATATTTCTAAACTATACTATTGTTATTACAGTATAACCTGTTAAAACTGATTCTGTCAAAACTGATAATCTGTAAAACTGATAAAAAATTAAGTTACTATAACTGTTTTATAAATCAAAACTAATAATCTGTTAAACCTAATAACTAATATTTAAATATTAAATATTTATAAGACATCAGATTTGACAGATAAAATAAACAGATTTAATTAGCTTAAATTAACTTTTGTATATCAAATTATAAAATAAAAAATAAATTTAATTAATCATATTTGTTTATAGCTATATAGCTAATAAATTATTAGTATTTCAAAACTGATAATCTGTAAAACTAATACAAAAACTTGCCACTATGTATATCAGTTTAGATAAGTTATATTATATATATTAATAACATCTAGTATAATATTAATCTTTAATTTTCTGTTTTTAGTTAAATCAACTATTATAATTATTAACTACAAAAGAGAGTAAAAGAAATCCTTAGGATTATTTTAGTTAATAAAAGCAAGTATATATAGTAAAATTTTGAAAAAGTGTTTTAAAAATAAATTAGTTTATATTGGTATTAAATATAAATATATTGTTATTAAAGTTGGAAGTTTGTATGATAAGTAATTAAGTATTGTTTTTTTTTAGTAAAAACAGTAATTCCTTATATTGATTTTTATTCATATAGGGTCTGTGTCTTGAAAATAAACCTACAAGACATTATTACACAAGATTTTTATTAAGAAAAACATAGTAAATCTATTTTTAGAAAAAAAAATTTAAGACACAGACCTCATATTGTTTAATATTTTGAGTTTGTCAAATAGTAAAGTTAAACTAGTTAAATAGAAAGTTGGATAAGAAAATAAGAAAATTGTTAGTTAGTTTTTTTAGAATTAGTTAAAGTTGTTTGTATTGATTGAGAGTTATTGTACTCTGAATAAGTAGAAATATTATATTATATATGTTAGAATTTATTGTGTATAGTGAAGCTTCTAAGAAGTTTAAGAAGTCTAAAGTGTTGGTAATTTTATTGATAAAAAATTTTTATAGATTGTAAGAGTAAAATAAGCATTAAAGTAAATGTTTAGTATTTTCATATTGGTTACAATGTGAGTAGTTTGAAGTTAAATATAGTAGAGAATAACAAATATTTAAATTTAATATTGTTGGTAAATTATTTAGAAGTATTTAATTTCTAATAGAATAGAGTTTTGAATTAGAATTTTGGGAATTAATAATTTCAGTAAATAGTAAAATATTAATAGTAAAGAGGTTTTATAATGGTTTGAATTAAAGAAATTTGTTAAATGTTTAGATAGAAAAAAGGTTTTTGCAAAATTTATAATATTTGTATATAATTAATATTTTTTTCTAAATAAAAAAGATAGATAAATAAAAATAGTTAAGGTTAAATTTTAGTTCAGTTTTTTTAGCACTATATTTGGCTAAGATGTTAACTATATTATATAAAGTATTGTTTGAATGTAATTTGACTTTATGTATAATGTAGTTAATGTTTTTAAGTTTGATTAGATAATTTATAATATGGATAATATTCTAACTGTTTTGTTTAGTTTGGAAATTATATTTATAAGATGTTAAGTTTGTAAGAGTTTGTATAGTAGATAGACTGTCAAAATAAATATGAATTAGATAGTTAATAGATAAAATAAAAAACAAAGAAATGAGTGCTGCTAGTTTTGTTTATATAAAGTTTAATATATAAGTTATAGAGGCATTAAATTTAATCTGTATTATTTTTCAAAATTTAGACAATGTCAGTAGAGATGTTGTATGTTTGTGAATTAAATATGAAGGTATTAGTGTAAAAATATAAATTAGCTAGATTAATAAATAGTAATTTTTTGTAAAAGTTTATGAGTTGGTTTTAATATATAAAGTCAGATATTGTATTTTGTATTAGCAGAATTTCTAAGAAGGATAATAAAAAAGATGACAAATATTTTGGAGCAGGTTTATATAAATCTGCATGAATGTTTTAAAAAGCTTAAATTTCTTAATTGTTTATATTGAGTTTAAAGTATTGTTTTTTTTTTTGTATTTTATATTTTAGGTTAATAGTTTGTTTATAATTTATTTGAAACATTGTAGATATTAGTGTTCTAAGCTAATTAAGCTAGCTGCTTAGCTGACCACTTAGCCACTTAGCTGGCTGATAGTTTCATTAACCAGCTAAATGGCTAATAATAGTTAATAACAATAATACATATATCATAATAATACAATTCAGAAAATTGATCTAAAATGTATTAAAAAACAAACTTTTAATAAGCCAAAACAGAGTGTCTATTAAAGTAAAGAATTTTTTATTTTGGCTAATAGATAAAGCTATGATGTAACTGCTTTATCTAATTATAATTAATTAAAGAACCTGTGCAAACAAAGTTCTCAGTATCACAAAAAAATTTTTTCATATCATATTATCATTGTACAAATATAAACATTAATTTTAATTAGATAATTACATATTGATTCATACATTAACTTTGAAGATTATTTGAATATTTAATTGAGTTAATTTGTTTATTTTATTTAAATTATTAAAACAAATACTATTTATAAAGACATATAAATATATTTTATATTTCAATTAGCAGAGAAAAGCTTATTTTAAATTTTGGCAAATGTGTAAAATTTTAATCATTGATTATATCAAAAAAATTATAAATAAAAATTAGTATATCTATTAATTGCAAAACATATATGTTTTTATAATCATTGATCATGCTTTTCAAATAAATTATAAATTTACAAACCTAAAACCTGACTTTTTCTTGGCAATATTTATATTACTGTAATATTGCATAAGCTTATAACTTTTTCAACTGATTTATTTGATATCGCTAATGTATCAAGCTGCTAACTCAAAAAGTCAATTAATTAAAAATCATAGTTATAAATTATAAGAAAATAATAATACTAAAAAAGAGAAGGCTGTAAGAATAGTTATGCAAAGGAATATGAAAATGTTAAACATTAAATCACAGATTATGTTATTAATTAACTTCTCTTTATAAATCCAAAGCCCTAATATAATGAAACTTGCTAATAAGAAACTTCTTATATGTTCTTCAAATAAATCTTTTATTTTACTTCCAAATCATACATTCTGAGTATATTTTTTGAATTATTGTTATCACTAAATAATAATAAAAAAAAAATAAATAAATAATAAATAAACAAATAAATAAATCAATGCTTATATAATCAAATTCAAAAAAAAGTTCCAATATTAATTTTTTCATAATAGAGGATTCTCAAAATAATGAATTTTTTATGTCTTCTTTTTTATCAAATCCATCACAAATATATGATGATTTATATGATGCTAATTTATATAATAAGAATTTAGAAAGTAGTAAAAAATCTGATGATTTGGATGAAAGCTCAGAGGCTAAAAAGGAAATATTATCAGCTATTATACACAAAAATGAACAACCTTTAAATAAATCTAGCAGAAAAAGATTACCTTTCTGAACAAACTGATATTTCGATACTTTTAGACTTAAAAAAAAAAGAAAATATAGTGTACTAATTAATACAAAAGAAAAAAAATTTAAAAGTAGCATTTTTTTGAACTTCAAACCAGTACAAGTAATCTTGCTTTATATTTGCATGTTGTTCATCAAATCCATAAATCCAATAATTCAAAAACTCCAACTTTTGCACTGATTTAAACAAATCAGCCAACAATTAAACAAACCTTAAATAAGATTACATCTCTTTCAAAAAAAAAACAAATCTGAATTATGTATTGGCTTATTTCTTGGCTTATTGATGATTTACAAGCTTTTAATGTACTCAGTAATAAGAAGGTTTGTAATTTAATACACAAATATGAATCTTGATTTCAATTTCTATGTATTGATTATATAAAGCAAAAAATTGCATTATCAGTTATATTTAGTGAATTAAATTTAAAAAATTTGATTAAAGAAACTCTTACTTCATTTAATTTTACTACTGACTTGTGGACACAATTCCATACATCCTATATTGAAATAACAATACATTGGCTTTCAAATGATTTTATTCTTTATTAAGTGCTTTTAATGATTTAACAATTTTCTTACCCTTATACTGATGATGCAATCAAAGACTTTCTTTATAATTCATTTATAAAATAGAATATTTTAAGTAAATTATTCAGAAGATCGACTGATAATGCTATTGCAATGATAAAAGCTTGTAAGCAGCTTTGTATTGTTCATATTGATTGTACAGCTCATACATTGCATCTTTCTGTTAATAATAAATTAAAAAAAATAGAAGCATTAATTGTAAAAGCAAAATAATTAAATAGTTTTTTATGTAACTGAGACAAGTATCATAATAATTTGATAAGCTATTTTGTAAAACAATATTCAAAATTAAAAAAGCTTCAACCAATTAGTAGTGATACTGCTACCAGGTGGAATTCCATATACTTACTTCTTAAACAGCTTTTACTTTTTCAGTATTCTGCTCACCAATTGGTTTAACAACTACAAAAAGATGTTAATTAACAAGTAAGAAATAATGGTGATTCATTGCATAATCTTCTTTTGGAAGATTATAAATGGCAATGCCTGGATAAACTGACTATGCTTCTTCAACCATTTGCACAATTAATTACATTTATAGAAGTTATGATGTATTTAAGAATTTGAAAGCTTTTTCAGCATCTTGATACTGTTTATGATAAGCTTGCTACATCCAAAGTTAAAGAAGTTTGTATTGTAGTTAATCAGTCAATGTCAAAGCATTGGGATGAGTCAAAAGAAGCTGAATTAATTACATCATACCTGGATTCTCAATTTAAAAATTTATATTTTTTAAATGTTAAAGAGAGAACAGAGACAATTAGCTTACTTCGTATACAAATTATTGAATCATCTGATTCTTATACTTGTACTACTACTGGTTCTTTAACTAAAAACACACAAAAACATATAATGAGTAAGTTCTTTAATAATAGTAATACTGTAGCACAATCATCACTTGATACCGAATTACAGTTGTACAATAGTTTGCCTTTAGTTCTTAAGCATGATTTGAATCACCCTAAATATGAAAAAGACAACCTACTATTATTTTGGTGCAAATATGCAAAATCATTACCATTTCTTGCATCTCAAGCAAGAATATATTTAGCTATACTTGCTAAATCAGTTTCTTCTAAGTGTTTGTTCTCAGATGCTAGCAATTTACTAACTGATAAACATAATCAACTTGATTCAAATCAGATATGTGAGTTGTTATTTTTAAAAGAAAATTTATTTCTTTTTAATTACTATTCAGGATTAGAAATTTAATTTTTTTAAAAAATTAAAATAATCATTTAGTATTACTTATATTGTTATATTGTTAATAAAGCAGTATAAAATAAAATAAATATATAAATCTATTAAAAAATGTAGCTAGACTTATTTCATTTCTACTAGCTGTATTAATTAGAAGATGAATTTTGGTTAGCTAATCGCTCTATCACTACTTTATATACAGAATATTATAACACCTATATTAGATTAGTCACTCATGTTAAATAAAATTGACCAATTATAGTTGGCTAGTATTATTGTCTAATGTGATACACCTAACTCTAAATTTTGGCTAATCTGCTGAATTTTGGAAGTGGCCATCTATTGGCTAAGCTGCTAAGCTATTAAAAATTTAATGGCTTAGCCTAGTCATAAAATTTTAATTGACTTAAAATACTAGTAGATATAAAAGAAATATAAATTGTATTAGTTATTAAGTTAATAATTTAATATTTTTAAAAAAGTATTTAAGAGTTAGATATATTAGTTATTTTGTCAATATACCAATCTAAAAGTAAGATGTAGAGTGACCATATATTTTTTAAGGCAATAAAATGAAATATAATAAGATTTAATATATTTAGAAATAAATTAATAGATTGAAGTTAAAGGTTGGGCTATATGTGTAATATAAGGTATTAGAATAGTTGGTTTAAAAGTATTTTAAACCATTTTGAAATAGAACCTTATAAAGATTTGAGAGTTTTGAGATATATGTTTTTTCAAAGAAGTTGCAGTTATTAGCTATAAGTAATTGTTTTAAAAAAAGTATTTTATTATTTTTTAAGACTTAGAGTTGTTGAGTTGTTAGGTGATGTAATGAAGTTATAAATGTTATTTATTTGGTTAATTTGTTTGTAAGTTATTAATTGATTTAGATGAGTGTTATTTATAAAAATATTATTTTTGTATAGATAATAGAGTTAAGATATTATAGTAAAGTTAATAGATTTCTTATAGTTTGTTAGAATTATATTCTGAGTTAGTAAAAGTTTTTATATTTTAAGAAGCCAATTTTTGATCCAATATATAGAGATTTGATTCAGGCATATATTAGCATTGAAGCAACTTTTTATATTACTATTGCTAACTTGTAATATAAGTTGGTTAAATGTTAAAATATTGAGTAGTTGTAGGTTGGTAAGTATGTTATTGTTTATATTAGTAGATAGGTGTAGCATATATTTAGTGCATTTTGTTAGAAGGCTTAATAGTTATTGAAGTTTGTTTTATAGAAAAGAACATATTTAAAGTAAGTATTCTATTAATGATAATATAATAATATTAAACAATTAGAATATTTGTATAAAAAGAAGTTTTTTGTATTGGATAATATAAATAAATTGAGAAGTGTGATAACCTAGTGAAGTAGATAGGTTGTTAACCTTCAAGTGGCAGGTCTAGAGTTTAAATCCTAGTAATAATGGAAATTTGCAAATTTTTTTGTATTATGATTAACTGTTTTTATAATTAATTAGAATTAGATATCTGTAACCTGTAACATATCAGTGTAACTGGAAGGTCTAGGCATTTATACAATATTGTACAAAGAAACACAAACTGGTATCAGGTAGTGTGAATCCAAAATAAGTCTTTAAATTATGTAAATTACAGAAATCAGATAAAAAGACAAAAGCCTATTTGGAAAACCTAAGTAGAGTTGTAACTCAAACTTTCAATAATGCTACTGTAAAGACTAGGTTCATGAAATGAAGCTAGAACTTATAAAGCTAGACAAATGTGTTGGTTTTTGGAAAGGAACCAGATAACCAACCAGATAACCAACCAGATCACTAGAATTTTCAAATTTTAGAGGAAAAGGGTATATGCCAGAGAACATGTAAACCAAAGATATAGTTATAATTTACCTTTTTAAACTATTTGGGTTGGCAGTTTGGTAGAACTTAAATTGAATACCAAAGTAGTAGAGATATATTATAAAGTTAGTACTGGAGTTGGGATGAACTTTACAAGGGCATAGCAGTTTAATAATATGTCTTAACTACTAATATTGGTCTTAGCTATAACAATATTAGGTTAGTTATAAGAATAAAATACAGAAGATTCTAAAAGGTTTAGTACAAGATTAGAGATTTTTTATATAAGTGAACTGCTTTAAAAACTTAGTAGTTATAGCATATTTTTATTAGCATCAACTAGGATCATTGGTAGGCAAAGATAAATAAGTTAATACAGAAACTAGAATAGTTAAATAGGGAATCTGCAAGCAGATTTTAGGTATAGCAGCTAGTATAGAACCTTTAGGCAAACCAATTAAATTAAACAATGACTAAAGTTGTACAAGTGGCTAGTTGTACACTTTTTTTATAATTGTTCTCTATAATTGTAATACAACTATTAGCCAAATATACTATTAATAAAATTTTGAATTGCAAGTATTCATCTTAATATTTAAAAAAAATATATATATAAATAAATTGAAAAGTTTTGCTAAAGTTTTTTTTAGTATAAGTTTAGTAGAACCTTTGGTATCTAAAAAACTTTTTAAATATCTAATTATTTTATTAAATTTGTAAGATAAGATTGGTTGATTGTTAAAGTTTAAAGATATTATATCAAAGATAGTATTGAATAGCACTTTTTTGTTAAATGAAATGTAAATAAGGTCTGAGTTAGATGAGTTAACTTGAATATTATTTAGTTGGTATAGTTCTGATATGTCATTTAAGATCTCTTAAAGATCATTTTTGGATTCATAGTACTAGACTGTATTATTCATAAAAGCAAAAAGTAGTATTATTGTATAAGTCAATATAGTTAGAAAATTTCTTTCTAAAGAATATTATGATAAGATTTTAAGAAGTTTTGAGTTATATTTTGAGTTTATATAACTAAGAATAGAATTATAATAAATTTTTCAGAGTAATAGAAAATAGGTTTCTTTTTGTTTTATATCTAATTGAAGTGTAATTAGATCAGTAAAACTATAGGCTATAATTGCTTTACTTTTCTATCTTGATATAAGTATTCTATGAAATTTAAACCAGGTTGAAAAATACCAATATGTTTACAAGCATCTAGCAGTTGTTTGATATTAATTTGGTCAAAAGCTTTGAACATATCTTAAAAGATTATCTAAGCTTCTTTATTATTAGTTTTTAATATTTAATTGTATTAATTAATATTTGTATAAGAATGCAGATAGAACTGTTTTTAGTTGCTACAAAGTTAAGATTATTTAGTAGATAATGTTGGTTAATAGTTTGGTCAAAACATGTAGTAAAAATTTTGATAAAATATTTTTTTATAGGTTTGTTAAGGAAAATAGGTTTAACTGATCTAAAGTAAAGTCCTATAAGAATTTTTTTGAAATTAAAAAAATATTAAATGTTTTTTATATTGTTGGTATTTGTTGTAGTAAAAACATTTTGTTAGAAAGAGATAAATAATATTTTGGACTTTGAAGTTTAGATGTTTTAGGTATTCATAATTTGTTTCTAATAGGATAGTAGCTTTTTGTTTTAAAAGGTTATATATGACTTTGTTTTATTTCTCCAAAGTAATTTCTAAAAATAGGTTATTAAAAAGAGATTTATTTTCTGAGTAAAGTTTGTAAAGTTCATAAAATTTAGTATTTTCTTGAATTGATATATATAGTAATTTTTGAAAATAACCTTAAAAGTGGAATTTTAAGGCTTGTATTATTTCAGTTGGTTAAGTAGTAAGTATATTGTTAAATAGTAAACTATTTATATTAATATTATTATTATGTTTTTCTAAAACATTTTAAAAAAATATTTTGAAGTTTTAATAAAAGTTATTGTTTCTTTCTTTTAGTTTATTTTAAATTTCTTTTAGAGTATTTTTTATTTTTATTTTTCTTTACAAATTTGGGTTTTGAAAGTTTTTATTTAGTAATAAAAAAGTTTAATAAAGTAGTAAAGTCAGAGGTGTTAATAGTTAGTATTAGTTGTAAGAGTAGTAGTAATGTGTTTTGTGAGTATTTATTAATATATGAGTTGTAAATTTGTGTAAAATTAGGTTTGTAAGGAATAATTTAAGTAAAATTGTCTGTTTAAGTTATTTATAAGATAATAAGAGAAAGGGTGTTGTTGTTTATCATTAAATAGGTTTATTTTAGTTCTTTTAAATAAAATATATTTTTGGACTATTTTGGTTAAAGTTTTGTTAATTTTATTCTAAGCATTATTGAGTTCTGAGCTGTAAGTAATGTTGGTAATAATTAAAAAAAGTTGTTAAAAGTTTTGTTTAGTATAGTTTTGATAGTTTTTGATTTATTCATTTTGTGTAAGTTTTCATTGATAGATGGTTCTTGTTTGGAGTTGTATATTAATTTTAGATATATTAATTGTAAGTTTAAGTAATACTATTGAGTGATTATTTGAGGTAAATGAGTTCAGTAAGATGTCAGCATAGTTTAAAAGTATAATATAAATATTAGTTCATATTTAGTTAATTCTGCTATAGCTGTTATTATGTATATAGAAGAATATAGAAACTGCAAAAAAAAAAAAGCCTGTAGGTGTTATAAAATTGAAAAGATTTAAGAAGTCTTAAAAAGAAGTGTTTAAGTATGTTTAAACTTTTTTTGTAGCAGTCTATCTAGTTTTAGATTTGTAACTTTGTTTATGTCTCTTATTAAGATTATTTTGTAATTGGTTTTGTTAAGAATTAGAGTAAGATATAAAAGAATGTCTTTTTAGAGCTGTTTTTTTTTCTTGAATTGGAAAGTACAGTTGAATTAGTTTAATATAAAGATTTTTTAAAAAAATAATAATTTTTAGAAGAAAGTTTTTATAAGTTTGGATTTTTTCAATATGCTTTGCAATTAATTCATGAATTAATATTTCTACACTATCTTGATGAGCATTACTTGATGTTTAGAAGTATTTATAAGTTATAAGTTTTTGTGAAAGAGTTGAAAATTTTGCTTTTTTGTTAGATAAATAGATTTCTGAAATTCCAAAAATATTTATTTGATTTTTTGAAATAAAATCAATTAAGCTTAGTTGTTTGAAATTATTTAAAAGATCATTTATATTTAATCAATATATTTTAATAAATATATTTTAATTAATTTTGTAGTATTTGGATTTTTTAAAAATAAGATATTATTATTTGTGTATTAAGAAAAAAGATAGTTTAGAAATTAAAAGTATAATAGTTAGGAAGAAGTTTTGGCATTTTGAAAAAGATAGTATTTTAAATTTTGTTAGAAAATGATTTGTTTTTAAGTAAAATATTTTAAAATTTTAAAAGATTTTCAAAAGAAATATAAAGTTAAATAAGAGATTAGTTTCTTGTAAAATATAAATATAAGCTTTTTTATATATATTGTTTTTAGTTGTTTTAATAAAAATTTTAATATAATGCTTTAAGTAATATTTTGAGTATTTATTTTAAATAAATTTTAAAAAGAAGCCTATTAATTGTAGTGATGATAAAAGTTGTAGATTATAGAATGATTTTTTAAACTTAGTTTATTTTTAATAGATTATATATTTAATCTGTTTTTTAAGTATTATTTTTTATAGTTTAATTAGAACTATATTTTAGATAACCTCTTCTAGCTATTAGTTATTATAGTATTATTATTATTTATAATTAAAATATTATTTATTTATAATTAATATAGCATTAATATTAGTATATTTTTTTTTACTATAAATTTTTATATATGTATAACTAAAACTCTAGCTTAGTATCTTTAAAATACAAAACAGTTTATATTTTTTATATATATACTATTTTTTTTTAAATATTAAAGTAAATATTTGCAATTCAAAATTTTATTAATAGTACATTTAGATAATAGTTGTATTATAATTATAAAGATCAATTATAAAAAGAATATACAACTAGCTATTTATACAACTTTAGTCATTGTCTAATTTAAGTAGTTCATTTAAAGGTTCTATACTAGCTGCTATATTTAAAATCTGCTTATAAGTTTCTTATTTAAACACTTGGTTACTATATTTATTAGTTTATTTATAACTATTAATAATCCTAGTTGATATTAGTAAAAATATATCATAATTACTAAGTTTTTAAAGCAGATTACTTGTTAAAAACTTTTGATCTTATACTAAATCTTTTAAAATCTTTTATATTCTATATTTATAGCTAACTTAGTTATACTATAACTGAAACTAATATTTGCTGTTGGGATATATCTTTTTTTTTTTTTTGCTTTTGCTAAGGCTAATGTTTATTAGCAGCTATTGCTTGTATAATTTGTACAAGATGAATGTACAACTAGCCACTTATACAACTTTTGGTTATCTATTTTAAGTAGTCTGCCTGAAGGCTCTATACAAGTTGTTATCTCTATAATCTACTAGGAGATTATCTATTTAAATATTCTAATCTTTTATACTTATACTAATTGAATAACCCTGAGGCTCCTGTATACCTAAGTGCCATCTAACTTAATATGTGACCTTTCTTGTTGTATATTTGTTAAACTGTTACACATTTTAGAGCATATTACCTGACTGTAAGGCCTAGGGTACCTCTCTGTTAACTAATATATTCACTTTTAATTATAGAACATTAACAGAATATGCTTTTGCAAAGTTTACCCAAACCTCAGTACTGACTTCATAACATATTTCTAGTACTTATAGTATATCTCTGCTTTAAGCATCAAACTCCCAATCCAAATAGCTCAGTAGAACTGTGACTTGTTCTGATATATCAAGTTCAGCCCAATATTCTTTTTCTTCAGTCCGATTTCTGGCAGCCTAGTTAATGGTACCTTTTACTTAGAGGTTCTTGCCTGCTTAATTTCTTCATATTGGTATTCATTTTCTAAGTCTAGCTTTTACAGTAGTACTGTCGAAGATCTGTGTTATTTTTTTACTCAGGTTTTCCCAAGTAGGCTCTAGTTTCTCCAGTTCTACAAATTTATACAGCCAAAGAACTTATCTTGAGTTTGCACCACCTGGTATCAGTTTGCATCTCTCTGTATAACCAAAGTTACACAGATGCCCCTGATCTGCCAGTCATGCTGGTGTGATCATAGTTACAAGTATCCTATCTCAACTGATCAACAGAATGTTGTTGCTATAATATGAATATTACATAGATGATTATCCAAATTTTGCTATTTGTAGGTTTTAAACTCACAACCTACTACTTGGAAGGTTAACAGTCTGATCACTTCACTAGGTTACCACACCCTTAGGATATATCATTAAACTACTATGTTCTTATAAAGTTTATTCTAATTTTAATACTTATTTTACAATATATTTTTATTACTTTTTATTCAATTTAAGTTCTATCAAGTTTTAGTTTAAATAGCTCAGAAAGGTAAATATAACTATATTTATAGTTTATATGTTTTCTGGCATGTAACTTTTTTTTTTGTTATCTTTTTTAGAGTTCTAGTAGTCTGGCTAATTACAATAGTCTTTCTAAAGACTAGTGCATCATTTGACTTTATAAGTTTTAGTTTTATTTTAAAAATCTAGTCTTTATAGTAATATTATCAAAATTTTAAACAACATCTCTACTTAGATCTTTTAAGTAAGCTTTTACCTTTCTGATTCTTATAATTTATATAGATACAAGAACTTATTATAGATTCACACTACTTGGTATTAGTTTGTGTTCTTTTATACAAAATACAACTATTGTATAAATATTATATAATCTTTTAGTTATGCTAATATAATATAAGTAACAGGTATTTGATTCTAACTAATAGTAGATAACTGTTAACTATAATATAAAAAAAGTTTTAAATTTTTATTAATACTGGAATTTGAACTTTAAACCTGCTATTTGAGAATTAATAATATAACTATTTTACTATATTACTATATCTTATATAACTATTTTCTATATTAAGATATTTTATAATATTAGAAATATTTCTAATTTTAGAAAAAATAATTTTTTGTTACAGATCTTTTTTGCATTTTTATTTTTCTAATTATTTTAGTTTATATTATTTTAATATTATTCTTTTAATTAAATACTTTACAAATTAGATATAGAAATATTAGTACTATTTTATCTCTAAAAAACATATTTATATAACTCTATATAATATAATTTTTTGTATTACTACTATTATACATAGTATCTATATTTTACAAAATTGGGTTTTTTTAAAAAATTCTTATTTCAGTTATATACTATATTTGGTTTTTTTACTTACAAAGCTTTATATTCGATTATAAGCTCTTTTTTTAAATTATAAAAGCTAAAATTTTTTGAATTTTTACTTTTAATCAAATTTAAACTGTTAATCTTATTTATAAAAATATAAATTTTAATTATTAAGTTATATGATTTATACTTTTATTTTTAAAATTTATATATTGTTAAGTTTTAAATTAATTTTAAAAGTAGAATATAATATTTTAAATTATATATAAACTTGATAGTATATTTTTTGTAATTTTTAATACAAAAATTTTTACTAATTAAATATTTTTAAATTTATAAATAAAGTTATAAAATAGGTTTTTGTGATTTTAATAATAGTAAATTATTTTAAAATTAGTTTAAAACTCATTAATATATAAATTTTTAAAAATTAAATATAAAAATTTATTATTAAAATTCTCTTATAAATTTTTAGAAATTAGCTAATTAAAGTTGATTTTTTTGTATAATTAGAGAAAAATATAAAGTGCTTAGAAAAAATTCAAGATATATACAAATATAATTTTTTTAATTTTTTAAATATAATGTCTAATTGTTTATTTAACTAATAAATAATACTTATAATAATAATTATTTATTATAATAAATAAATTTATTACTTTTA
>CAJVQA010006351.1:0-14995 GCA_910591915.1 Cetraspora pellucida | reverse complement strand
GCCGCCATAACTAAAAGGCCTTAGTGAAAGCAAAAAAAAAAAAATAAAAAAAAATAAAATAATACAAATTATTATATTTAGCAATTATTAACTATTATTTTAATAAATTAATAGTTAACCTAAAATTTTTTAAAAACTTATAAAATTACAATATTATATATAATTTATTATACTAAACAACTTTACTTAAAACTTGAATTTTGTTTATTTAATAAAAAATTAACTTTTACTATAGATGAAATATTTTAATTAAATTTTAAAAATTGCTATTTTTAGTTTTATGTAATGTTATACAATTTTGTACAACTTTAATTATCTCAAAAAATACTGCATAGACTTTTATAATTTTTTTTTTTTTTTTTTTACTTTTTAACAATCTTGCTAAGATTGTTTATGCTTCTATATTCTTAAACTAATGTTCTCAAAAATCTTTGATCACTAAACCTCGACCTTCTTCAGTTTGTACTTTTAAACTTTCTAGAAGCAATTCATCATACTGATTTTTGCTAGTATTGGAAGGTTTCACCAAGCTCAGTTTAGAACTGGCTATCATTATGAGTTCATGTAGTATCTCTTATTGTTAGACTTTTAGTCTTACATTATGTCTCATGACTTCAGTTATTCTAAATCGGGCTCTAACTCGTGTTTATTACTATGTGGCTTCTCAACTGCAGATCACTTGCTATTTCTAGAAATAAGTCCATCTGTTGAATGTCCTGGGTCTCTGGTTCTACAATGTTGCAGTTCCTTATTTTGTAAATGCATTTCTACAATTGCTATTACTAGGATTTGAACTGGCAACTTTGTGATTTATGACCTCAAAGCATAACCACTATGCTATCAACCCTAAAGGTCAATTTTTTTTTTTTTTTTTTTTTTATTTAAAAACTTTAGATTTTATAAGTTTATTATATAATTTTTAGTTTAATATTTTTTTTAGTTAACTTATTATAAATTTTTAAAAAGTGTTCACAATAATATGCTAGACTACTATATGTTTTGTGAATATACTAACTTTAAATAGATCGAATAATGTTTTATTTTTAGAACTTTTTATTATTTTTAATGTTATTTTTAATATATCATTTCCAACAAGGGTTATTTGATTTTCAAATACAGAATAAATATCACAAAAAAGTTAAGTAGTAATTGTATATTCAAGATTACATAGTATATTTATTTTATCATAAACTATATTATAATTATTAAATAAATCATTATTTAGTAGATATTATATAAGAAATTAACTTTGAATAACAAAATTATTTGTATTTCGAATTATATTATAATATTCTATTTCTTGCCAAAGTTTGATTAGTCTATACTCCAATAAGATTACTCTGGCAATAATATTCAATTTGTAATTATTTTTATAACCATCTTGAGAAGGATATTCTTTTGAAATATTAATCAGTTTATATAATTATAATAGAAAAGGTGCAAACAAATATTTTTTAATTAGAGTTTTTAAAACAAAATAGTTACTTTCTAAAACTGTTCTTGCATTTTTTATAATTTCTGGGCCACCAGAAAGAAAATAAAAATACTTCATATTATTACTTAGAAAACAAATATCATTGACATTATAAATTTTTACAGCTTTATTAATAATTTAAAATACTTCTTTATAATTAGCAAAAGAGATCTATTTAATTTTGTTTTCAAATGAGACATTATTTAAAATTAAAGTTCTATTAGTTGTCAACATATGTTGTGTTTTAAGCAAAATTAAATTAGAATTAGAATCACCAAAGCATAACATTATTCATTGAATAAAATATATAAAGGTAAGATATTTAATTTAAATAAAGCTTCAATAAGTTGGATATTTAAAAATCAGTACTTTGTCTTAAATCATAAGTCCTTTTTAAAAGCATAAAACGTACATAGCATTTACTATAATAATAGACTAACCAGTATGCATATACAGTCATATTATGACTTATTTTATTTTATTTTTTTAATATTTCTGCTAAAGAGAAAGAATTATTTAATAAAATAAAAATTATTTGTTTAACTTTAGTTGAAAATGAATTTATAATTGATTTAAGAATAAAGAAAAAGAATAAAACAATTAATTTATTTATAATTATTAATTTACAATAAATCACATAATTAGTATTATATCTAATTTTTTTATAATTATTTATTAGAGTTTTAGTATCTGACTTTGTATTTCTTATTTCATTTGCTTGTTCAAGAACAATTATTTTTTTCTTTAAGAAAACTATTTCATTTTCTAACTTCTTATTTTTATTATATAATATTTTATTATTAGTTCTATTTTTTTTGTTTTATTTAATTGATTCATCTTGATTTTTTAGAAGTTTTTAATTATATTATCTTTGTCTTTAAGTAAATTTGATAATTTTTTAAACCTTTCTTTTCTTTTACATAATTCATTATTTAACTGATATATTTCATTCTTCTATTTTCAAATTTTATTATTTCTTTGAATAAGTTCATCTTTAAAGTCTTTTATATAATTATTCTTTTTACTAATTATTTTATAACATTTATTAAGTTTTTTTTTGATTTTTTAATTTTATTTTCAATATTTACATTTTTATTTTTAATGTTTTAGAGCATGCATTTGTATTTTCATCAAATAATTCATCATTATTTTCTTTTTTAATATCATTTTTATTAGTATATTTTATTTTTTCTTTATCAGAAGTAATTTCATTAACAGTTACATATTTAGCAATCTCTTTTTTAATAAAATAATTATTATTAATAAAAGTATCAAAAATCAAAACATTATTTACAGAAGCTGTTATTTATAAAAGAATATAGACTATTTGGTAGAAGAATATAAGAATAACCAAAGGTTTTATTATTAGGATTAATGTATTTGTAACTGTTTAATATATTTGATTCATTAAATTTAATAGAGCAATAATTAATTTTATCAGTTTTAAAATTCATTCTTTTTTTATTTTCTTTAAGTAAAAGTTATTGAACTTATTCAAAAATTCAGTTCTTATTTTAATAACTTTTTCTAGTTAATATATTTGTTACAGAAATGAATTTCGAGTATATTTTTTTTAATTGAATATGAGAATTAGTTTCATAATTTTCTAAACATAGATAAATTAGTAATATTAAATAAATAATAAAGACTGTCTTATCATATAATTCTTATCAAAATTTTTATTTATCCTTTTTTTGGTAATTCTTATAACTACAAAGAACTAACAAATATTTATTTTTTCTTTGTAATTATATTCTTAAATTTAATACATGAATCTATTGTATAACATTATTATAAATAAAATACATTAGCAATCAATGATTAAATTTTGTATAATGTAATAATTGATGTAACTATCAAGTATATTAGTATATCTTTATTTTATAGATAAACCAAATTATGTAAGTACTCTAGCTAAATACTCAATACTAATAGGTTACTACTAATTTTGTTAATAATTTGTTGTAAATAATAGTTATTAATTTAGTCATCATTGGCAGCAACACTAAGATAAGTTTTGAAAAAGCTATAAAAATAATAGTTTTTATATGCTTGATTAGTTTTAAGATTATTAAGTTTAGTAAATTCTTTTTTAGTATTAGAGACAAGTTGATAAAGAAAGGTGATAGGTATAGGTTTGTTAAAAGTAGCAGTTTTAGACTAGTCTTTGTTAAATATAGAAAAGTCAAGTATAAGATATGTCTATTTAGATTTAAGTTGTATATTGGTTGAAGCTAAAAAGTGATTATATGAGTTGATAAAAAAAAGAAAAAATAAGTTTTTAATATTATGTTCTGTATCTTTAGATAGTATTGTACAGTTTTTAACTGTACAAGTATAAATATAGTATAGAGCTGCTTTGAATTATAATTTAGAACACTCTTGTAAAAATTCAATAGAGATAATTAAATTTAGAGAGTAAAAAAGCTTTGTATATATTAAACAATTTAAGAATAATTTGGTATTTAATATAATTAAATATTTTTTTCTAATTGATATTATAAAATTGTCATTTGTAAATATTAAAGAATTTTTTAAACCAGGCTTTGAATTCTAGTAAATAATTTTTTAAAGATAGAATTTGGAAGGTTTGAAGAAATTATTTTTTAGAAATATTAAGAGAAATGTTTAAATTTATTATTATGTTAAATTTTAAAGAGTAGTTGATTAATATTGTCTTCACTAAAATTGTAATATAATTTAAAATAAATAGAATAAAGTTTAAGATCTTTATAAAACTTTTCTGCATAAATAGTTTTGTATTCGTCATAAAGAATAAGATATAAGTGAGCCAAATTAATAACTACTTGTTTCAATTAATGGTAGTATATAGAGAAATAGAGTTCTAAGAAACAAAAATTTTTAGATAATTCAATTGAATAAATAGAATTATAGTAAATTCTTGAAGAAGAAAAATGAAAGTAGAATGAATTAATTCAAATAGAATAGATATTGATTTGTTAATTAAAGGGTTTACTTTATAGATGAAATTAGTTAAAAATTTAGATCTTTTGCTTACTAAGATTTTAATTAAATATTTGTAATTAATTTTTTGATTCAGAACTTGTATCAGATGCTAGTTAAATAATTTTTCCTAGATAAATACTAATAAGGTATGGTTTAATAAAAGTGAATAGTTGTTGAGCAATTGAATTATTAAGTTTAGTATTGTTTTTTATAGTATTAATTACTAGATATTCTTTAAACTAGTTGAGGTTATTGCTAGTATTTCTTTGAGTTTCTTTTTTCATTTGTTTTTGTTGTTTGGAATACTGTTACTTTTTGTTTTTTTTAAAAAGAAAGGATTTGAGAAATTGGATTTTTTCATTGGATTTCATTTGTTGGATTTTAATAAAAGCAAAAATTAGTTGTTGTTTAAAGGTAAAAAAAGTAATAATTTGTTTTTTAAAGTTAGAAGTGAAGGTTTAAGTGTTTAAGCTAATTAGTTTGAATTTGATTAAAACTGTAATTATTTGCTATTGGAATGTAAGAAGAGAGGTTTGTGCTAATAGTTTAAGTTTAGTATCCAATAAACTAGAAACACAAAGTTTATAAATTAAGTTTTGTTTAAAGATTGTACAAATTGCATAATCAGAAGTATAATTACATTGTTCTATAGTCACACAAAGAATATTTTTTAGCTCTGCATATAAGACATATATAGTAGTATTGAGAGTGTGCAACAATTGCAGAAAGTGTAGAATCTATTTAAAAACTGATAAATAACATATGAAATTTGAAAGAAGATAGATCAGATTATTGTTGTTTTGAAGTAGATAATTAAGATAGTTTATTAAAAATTTTTCTAAAATGACCAACAAAATAGTATAAGTAGTTTGAGTTATAGATTGTTTAAAGAAAAGTAGTGTAAGAAATTCTATAAAACTAAGAAGAGAAACTAGTATAATATATTTTACAAAAGCATGTACCAATAATAGGTTGTTAAAAGACTTTGAAATAATGATGTTTTTTAGCAGTATCACAATTAATTAGATTAACATTTGCTAGAAATATATGTAGAGATTGAGGTTTTTTTTTAATCATTACTACACTATGATAATCTTTATATTTATTATGATAATAGTTAATAACATAGGAGTTAGAATCTTTAAAGACTAAAGTAGGTATAGTTTAAAGTTTGAAAATTAAAAACAAAGTAAATAATAGAGATCTTGAATGTAAAAGAATTTAAAAGATATAAAATGTGACAAGTAAGGTAACATAACAAATAAAAGGATATAACAAATAAGAGATGTAATAAGTAAAGAGTATGACAAATAAAAAAATATAATAAATAAGTAGCACAGAATATGCAGACTAAATGGTTATAATAATCAATAGTGAACAAATTTTTGTGTTAATTAATTGAATCAAAAATAAAAAAAATTAAAATTTGTATTAAATTAATTAATAGTATAACTTTTAATAGTAATTTGTAAGTACTAGGCATTCTAAGATATAGGCTTCTCTAAAAAAAAAAAAATTTTTTTGTAAAAAAAGAACAGAAGTTTTGTAAAAGAGTTTTAAAGATTTTTTGTATAAAATTTTCAATATTAATCCAATATTAATATATAATATATCAAAATGAAGCTCTAAATAAGCTCTGTCTTTTTGTTTAAGAAAGCAACTAAAATTAGCTTAATAAATTATTAAAAAATTTTAAAAAAGTATTTTGCAGTTTAATAGATATATCTTATTATACAGAGGTCTAGAAAATATAAAACTAGGTTACCAATATGTAAAATTCTGATGTAAACAATTTTAGTTAGAAGGCAAAAAGTTTTATTTAATAAATTATTTAGTTATTGCCAGTTTATTATCAGAAAATTTTGGTACAAATAATTATCAGGAAAAGTTAATGATTTGTATCTTTCAATTAGTTTTATTATATTATAATTAAATATTAATTCTATTATTAATTTTTAGTTTTATTAACTTAGTAATATTTTAAATATTTTAGATTATTTTGAAATATTTTGCAATTTTCAAATAATTTCTAATTTTTTCCACATTATTTTGTCTTACACATTTAGATAATTTTTTGTTATTTTTCAAAATATTTGTGCTATACTAAAATTTTAAAATTATTTTCACAATATTTTGAAAATATTTTTATAATGCAATAATTTTGAAATTTATTTTACAATATTTTGAAATATTTTGCATTTACAAAAATTTGGAAATTTTTTTTATAATATTTCAAAATTTTTGTGCTATACAAAATCTTTTGAAATATTTTGTATCTATAATTTTGCTAATATATAAGTTGAACATTATACTAAGAGGTGTAGTGACTTAGTGAAATGAATAAGTTGTCAACCTCTCAAGTAGTAGGTTGTAAGTTCAAAACCTACTGATGGTGAAAATTTAAATAATCACCTATGTAATACATAGATGGTATTACAGTAATAGCATTCTGTTGATCAGTTGTGATAGAATACCTGTAACTATAGTTACACCAGCATAACTAACAGGTTATGGGGCATCTGTGGCCATGTAAATTCATAGAACTGAGAAACCAGAGCCCACTTGAAAAGGCCTGAGTAGAGAGGTAACACAGATCTTTGATAGTACTACTGTAAAGGCTAGACCTAGGAAACAGATACCAATGTAGAAAAGCCAGACAAACAAGAATCTCAGATAAAGAGGTACTACCAACCAGGCTGCCAAAACTGAACTAGAGAAAAAGGATATTGGGCCAGCTTGATATATTAAGGACAGGTCACAGTCCTACTGGGCTATCTGAATTGGGAGTTTGGAATCAAAGCAGAGGTATACTATAAGTACTAAGGATATGCTATGAAGTAGATACTAAGGTTTGGGTGAACTCTACAAGGGCTAGCCTTATTAATATTCTATAGAGTGGATAGGTAGTTAACAAGGGGGTACTTCAGAACCTTACAGTCAAGTGACATATTCTGAAATGTTTAATAACTTGACAAATATACAAAAAGTGATGGCTAAATTTTGAATTAGACAGCACTTAGTTGTATAAGAACCAGATGTTACTCATCTAGATGTAGTATAAGAATCAAAGTGTTTAAATAAGTACTCTCCTAGTAAGTTACAGGCATGGCAGCTAGTATAGAACCCTTGGGTGGACTACTTAAATAAGTAACCAAAAGTTATATGTGTGGCTAGTTGCACACTTACTTTGTACAAGTCACATGTAATACATTGATCAAAAATACAAATAAAAGTGGTAGCTACTGATAATATCAGCCTTAAATAAAAAAAAAAAAAAACATTATATTATTTTTTTTTTTTTTTAATATTAAGGTGAGTAATTACAACCCAAAAGTTTATTAATAATCAGTCAGTATATAACTATTGTATATAATAGCTACAAAGGCAATTATGAAAAGAGTGAACAACTAGCCATTCATACAACTTTAGTCATTGTCTATTTTAAGTAGTTTTCCTGAAGGTTTTACACTAATTGCCATATTTAGAACCTGCTTGTGGATTCTTTATTTAAATACTTTAGTTCTCATATCTATTCTTATTCTATCAACTACAGAATTTCTGCAAATATACTATAGTCACTAAGTCATGTTTAACTTTATACTAAGCCCATCAGAGCCTTCTATATCTCATACTTATAGCTGATCTAGTACTACTCTGGCCTAGACCATCACTTGCAATCAGAGCTAATCATTAAACTACTATACTCTTGTAAAATTTATTAGAACTCTGATACCTTTCTTTTTTAACTTTTACTCTCTATTTTTGGACTTATAAGATCTACAAAACTTTACAAACTACCAATCCAGATGACTTAATATGATATTCTAAGATCCATTTTCTTTAGCAAATCCAGTAGTCTGGTTAGTATATACTTCTTTATATATGTTATTGTCTGATCCATCTTAGTTATCCTAGTATCCTTTTTTGGAACCTTCTGATAGTTCGATAGTACTATTGAAAGTTCATGCTATCTTTTTACTTAGGATTTTCAAGTAAGTTTTCAACTCTTTAGTTCCTTTGTTTTCTGTATTAAGTGGTCTTATCATGAGTTTGCACTAAAGTCTTATGCAATACTAGTTAAAAACATTTCTCTATATAGGTGTAATATTATATTTTGCATAGATGCCTCAAGCTCTCATTCAAGATAGTGCAATAAAGGTTACAGATACACTAATCCAACTAATTGACAGAGACAGTTACCATAATACAGACCTATTTTTAAAATTTTGTCATTTATAAGATTTAAACTCTAGACCTGCTACTTGGGGGTTGACAACCTAACTATTTTACTAGGTCACTATATTCTGCATTATACTATTTAATATAGATTTAAAAAGATAAAACTTATGTTTTGCTATGATAAGATATTTGAATAAGATTTGGTTATATATAATATAAAAAAGAATAGTATTATATAATCTGTACTTCAAAGTTTTTTTTATTTTTTTTTAAATATTAAGGTAAGTACATGCAACTCAGAATTTTACCGATAATATAAGTTGGCCAGTGTCTGTACATATATAGATGCAGAGGCAATTACAGAAAGAGTATATAACTAGCCACTCATACAACTTTAGTTATTGTCTAATTTAAGTAATCTGCCCAAAAGTTCTATACTAGTTGCTATACCTAGAACCCACCTATAGATCCTCTATTTAAACACTCTGATCCTGCATCTACTACACCCTACCAGTGACTTTGGTAAACCAGTAAAGATATGCCATGGTCACTAAGTTATGTTTAACTTAGTACTAAACCTACCAATATGTTCTGTATCCTATAATTACAGCTCACCTGGTCATGCTTTGGCCTAAACCATCACTTGCAGTTAGGGCTAATCATTAAACTGCTTTTATCCTTGTAAGGTTCATCCAAAACCCTGGTACCCATCTTTCTAACATCCTCTTCATCGTCCCCTACTAACTACTACTCAGGACCAACAGGACTTCCCAGACTTCCAATCCAGATGGCCTGGTATGGTATACCTTAGTATTCTTTTTTTTTGGTGATTTCAGTGTTCTGGTTGGTTATATGCTCCTCTACACATCTTGTCATTCAGTTTATTTGCCTATCTCTTTGGGAGTGTTTCATGGGCTTTCATCAGTCTAAAGCATCATCAAAAGTTTTGTGCTACCTTCTTACTCAGGATTTCTAAGTGGGTTTTCGAGTCTTCTGTTCTTTTGCTTTCTGCGCCCAGTGGTCTTATTATGGGTTTGCACCAAAGTCTTATGCAACACTGGTTATTAACATTCCTCTATGTGGGTGTAATGTTACACTTAGCATAAATGCCCTGAGCTCCCATTTGAGATGGTGCAACAAAGGTTACAGATACACTAATCCAACTGATTGATAGAGACAGTTACTATAACACAAACCTATTTTTCAAAATTTGTTGTTCATAGGATTTGAACTCTAAACCTGCCACTTGGGGGTTGACAACCTGACCACTTCACTAGGTTACTACACCTCTTCTGTACTTCAAAGTTAAAATAATTATTATATTAATAATATAAGTAATTTGTTTATTAGTAATTTTTTTTGTATTAGTAATATTAATAAAATTGAAAGTTTTTTCTTTTATTAGTTTAATAGCTTAAGATTGTTTATTGTTAAGTGTAAACCAATATTTAAAAAACTTTTTTTTTTTTTTAAAAAAATATTAAGATAAGTACTTGCAACCTAGAATTTTATTGATAGTATATTTGGCTAATAGTTGCATTACAATTACAAGAGGCAACTATGAAAAGAGTGTACAACTAGCCACTTGTACAACTTTAGTTATTGTCTAATTTAAATAGTCCAACTAAAGGTTCTATACTAGTTATTATACCTGAAACCTGCCTATAAGTTTTTTATTTAAGTGCTTTAGTTTCTATATTCATCTACTTAATTCTGTCTACCAATGACCCTAGCTGATGCTAATGAAAATATGCTATGACCACTAAGTCTTTAAAGCAGTTCACTTATATGAAGAACTTTTGACCTTATACTAAATCTTTCAGAATCTTCTGTATTCTATTCTTACGGCTAACTCAGTATTACTATAGCTAAGACCAATACTGGTGGTTAGAATAGATCATTAAACTGCTATACCTTTGTAAAGTTCACACCAACCCTGATACTAACTTCATAACATATCTCTACTATTTTGGTATTTATTTTAAGTTTTACTAAGCTTTCAAACCAGATAGCTCAGAAAGGCAGATTGTAATTATACACCTTTGGTTTACATGTTTGTCAGCATATAACTTTTTTCTTTAGAACAGATCCTAATGGCCTGGTTGGTTCCATTTAGCTCTTTTTTAAAGGCTGGCTTTTTGTCTAGTTTTACAAGTTCTAGCTTCATTTCATAGGCCTAGTCTTTACAGTAGCACTGTTGAAGGTTCAGGTTACCTCTCTACTCAGGTCTTCCAAGTAGGCTTCTGTCTTCCTGCTTGGTTCCTGTGATTTATATAATCTAAGGACTTATTTTAAGTTTACACTACCTGATACCAGTTTGTGTTTTTTTGTACAATGTTGCATGAATGCCTAAACCTTTTAGTTATGCTAGTATAACATGAATTACAGGTGTCTTATTCTAACTAATTACAGAAGACAGTTAACTGTAATACAAAAAAATTGCAAATTTTCACTGTCACTAAAATTTGAACTCTAGATCTGCTACTTGGAGGTTAACAACCTATTCACTTTATTAGGTTGCCATACCCTCATATTTAAAAAACTTAAAAGATTGGTTTTTAGAAATAAAATAAATTAAAGATTTAAAAAATTATATTAAAATAGTAGAGAAGTTTGTAGCTAAAATAAACTTAATTAAGTTAATTTGAATATTAACTATTTGTAAAAAGATGTAGCAGCTTTAGTTATTAGATTAACTAAAATTTAATATATATATATATATTTTTAATGTTAAGATGATCTTTTTGGTCTTTTGACTTTTATTAATGATTTTTTTAATAATGTAATTCTATTAACTATTACAAAAAAACATACAATTAGTTATACATATAATTTTTCTATATTACTTATTTAAAAAGTCCATCTGAAAGTTCTCTACTAATTATTATATCTAATACTTCTGCTTAGATATTTTATTTTAAATTTTCTGAATTTGTAACCTGTATTAACTTACTTGGTCATACCTAGATATTCAGATTATTGTTTCAATATTAAGGCTATTTTATCTTTGAGGTAAACCTTTTAGAGCCTTTTGTATTTATTTTTATAGCTGACTTAAATAACTAAAGTTTAATATTAAAATAAATATCTATTAAATAATATATTATATAAGTTAATATAAGAATGTAATAACTTAGTGAAATAAATAAGTTGTTAACCTTTCAGGTAGTAGATTATGAGTTCAAAATCTATTAATAACAAAAATTTAGATAATTATCTATATAATATATAAATAGTATTATAGCAACAGTATTTTAATGATTAATTAGAATAAGATACTTGTAATTATAGTTATACTAATATAATTTGCAGGTTATGAAACATCTATATAACTAGTTATACAGAGAAATGTAAACTAGTAATAGGTAATGCAACCTAAGATAAGTTCTTATAATTATGTAAATTCATAAAACTAAAAAACCAGAACTCATTTAAGAAGACCTAAATAGTAAGATAACATAAATTTTTAACAGTATCACTGTAAAAACTAGACTTAAAAAATAGATACCAATATAAAAAATTAGGTAGATAAGAACTTCAGATAAAAAGTACTACTAACCAGATAGCCAGAAGTCTTAAACTAAATAATAAGAGTATTAAATATTATAAACTTAGTATATTAGAAACAGATTATAGTAGAGGTGTAGCGAACTAGTGAAGTGGTCAGGTTGTTAACCTCCAAATGGCAGGTCTAGAGTTTAAATCCCATAGATGACAAATTTTGGAAAATAAGGTCTGTGTTACAGTAACTGTTTCTGTTGATTAGTTGGATTAGTGTATCTGTAACCTTTGTTGCATCATCTTGAATTGGAACTTGGGGCATCTATGCAAAATGTAACATTACACCCACATAGAGGAATATTAATAACTGGTGTTGCATAAGACTTTGGTGCAAATCCATGATAAGACCATAGACACAAAAAGCAAAAAAACTGAAGAGTCAGAAATCCACTTGGAAATCCCAAGTAAAGAGGTAACATAAACTTTTGACAATACTACTAAACCATCGAAAGGCCTCAAAAAAGAATTACTAAGACCTCAAATGAACTGAACAACAATATATATAAAGAAACATATACCAACTAGGCTACTAGATTCACTGGATAGGCCATCTGGATTAGTAGTTTGTAAAGTCTTGTAGGTCTTGTAGATTCAGAAGTAAAGGGTAAAAGTTAGAAAAGAAAGATATTGGGGTTTTTATAAACTTTACAAGGGTATAGTAGTTTAATGATTAGTCCTGACTGCAAGTGATGGTCTAGGCCAAAGCAGTACTAGATTAGCTATAAGTATAGAATACAGAAGGCTCTGGTAATCTTAGTATAAAGTTAAATATGACTTAGTGACCATGATATATTTGCAGCAATGGCTGCAGTTGATAGAGTAAGGGTGAATATGAGAACTAGAGTGTTTAAATAGAAAACCTACAGACAGGTTCTAGGTATAGCAACTAGTGTAGAACCTTTGGGTGAACTACTTAAAATAGAAAATGACTAAAGTTGTATGAGTGACTAGTTGTACACTCTTTTCATGATTACCTCTGTAGCTGTTATATACAATAGTTATATGCTGACTGATTATTAATAAACTCCTGGGTCACAATTACTTATCTTAACATTAAAAAAAAAAGAAACAAATTATAGTTTTTTTAAACTATCTAAATTAAAAATTTAATAACAAATGTAGAAGTATACTATAAATACTAGGAATATGCTATAAAGTAAGTACTATGATTTAGATAAATTTTGCAAAAGTGAACTCTATTAACAAGAACTAAATATAAATAATTAGTTAGCAAAAAAACTTTCTAAAACCTTACAATCAGATGATATATTTTAAAATATATAATAACTTAACAGATATACAAACAGAAAAGTTAGTATTAGGTTAGATAGTACTTAGATGTACAAAAACTTGTATAGTTATCTGTTAAGTATAATATAGAGAACAGAGTATTAAATTAGATAATCTTTTAATAAATTAAAAATATGGCAGCTAGTATAAAACTTACAGGTAAACTATTTAAATAAATAACCAAAAGCTGTATATATAACTAGTTGTATACTTATCTTGTACAAGTTATATAACTATAATTAAATTACAATAAAGCTAGTAGTTACTAATAACTAATGACCTTAGCAAAAGCAAAAAAGATAGATATATATATAAGTTAGTATAAATAAAAAATTTGTTTAAAATTTGACATTATTTTAAAATTTTAGTATTAAATTAGGATTTTATTATTGATTTGAAATATCAGTATTAGTTTAAAATTTCAATATAAATTTAAAATTTGAATTTTATTTTAAGATTTAAAATTTAAAATTTAGACAAAAATTATTATATACAAAATTAGCTAATACTATAATCTAAACTTAAAAAGTTTAAAAAGATTTGAGTTTTAAAATCTATCTCTAGTATTTACTTTTTAAATTTAATTATATAACATTGTATACTTTCAAAATTAAATTTTGAATTACAGAATTTACAAATCTCAGATCATAAATAAGTTGCTAAAATAAAACAATTTTTCAAAATTCTGCTATCAATAGAATTTAAACACTGAACTGCTACTTGAAGAATAATGATCTAATCACTTTGCTAAGATTGCCATTTTTAAAACAATATTTTTTATAATTATGCATTATACAAATTAAAATCATTTTTTAATAATAATTATTATATAAAAATAATAAATCTTTAAAATCTAATTTCTTCTACAGTATTAATTAAACTTAAAAGAAATATAAAATATATTAAAAAAGTATGTTTATTAAAATGTTATAAGAATTTTTTTTTCATATTCTAATTTTTATAATATGTTGCAAATATTTATATACATAAAAGAATTAATTTACATAATATCTTAAGTATTAAAAATTTGATACAAGCATTTAAAATACTAATGAAAATGCATTGTTTAGTTTATCTGTTACGTTAGTAATTAATTTTTATGTTTTATTTGTAAGAAACTAAGAAACAGTTTTTAGACAATAGTATTTTGGAGTATTCTACTGTTCGATTGCTTCCAAAAGGATCGGAAGGAGGAATGCGATGTGTTATCAATCCGAGTAAAGTGCCAAATAAGGTTAATATTTAAATAATTATTATTTGTTTAGGTACCCGGGTTACAAATCAACAATCCTAGCTAACTTAATTTATAACCGGGTCCATGAGATCATATGATAGCTCGTTAAAAGTGGGTTTCGTTATTTGCCTTGATACGTTCGCAATACTTTTTTTTTTTACAGCACCTAGCCCATATTATTGACCATTACTCAAAAAAAATTTTTTTTTTCCAGCATGTTATACCTTTAAGTGATTACTTTATCATCACACTACAACTTAATATGCATTTTTAAAAAATTACGCACATTC
>CAJVQA010006350.1:0-14995 GCA_910591915.1 Cetraspora pellucida | reverse complement strand
CTAGGATCTAAAAAGACTCGATCCTTTAATTCACATGAAAATACAATACACATTTTATAGGACTGAATTGAATCAGTCCATCCAATCAAATTAATTTGTATTGTTATAATAATTTCAATAAAATGTATTGTGTTTACATGTGATTTAAGGACCAGATCCTGCAGGTCCTTGTAAGGACGGTTAGGATTCGGTTTCAACACAATTATGCATGTTTTGCTTTTGTGTGTCGATCATGCATATACAGTTCCCGGGTCTCGCGCAATAGTCAACAAGTCCTGTGCTTAATTATGTGCTGATGTTTATGAATTCTGAAGGTTAAGTACCCATAAAAGATGCACCAATTAGATCTTTTCTAATAAGTGACACAAATAAGATTTTCAGATTAGATGTAATGTAAAAATCATGATTTTTTAAAAAACCGCTAATAACTCAAAATTTTGTTTATAAAACTACCTTCTGTGTACTAATAAAAATTTTTCTTGCAACATTTTAATATAATATATACCTTTTTGATATAATATATACCTTTTTGTAATCATTATTTCAACTTTAATATAAGGTGCATATTAGTATAGATTAATTAATTAATACATTTTTTATAGCCTAATTGTAGTAGTTATTTAAGTAGCCAGCCAAATGATTCTTTAAATCTGTTTTGTATAATCTTTATATAATTCTGAAGAGACATTTTATTAACAATAATCTGTTATTATTTAATATTTTTATTTTTTTATTATAATAAATATACAAGTGAGGATGACAATCCTAGTATAGTAGTTGGGTTGTCATCCTCCAAGTGACAGATCTAAGGTTCAAATTCCATCTACAACAAATTTAGAAATTATATTTGTGTTACAGAAACTTTTTTCTGTCAATTGGTTGGCCTCATGCAGCTGTAACTCAGGTACACCAAATCAGGTCCTACTGACATTAAGAGCTCAAGGCATCTATGTGAAGTGTAATATTACATATATATAGAGAAATGTTTATAACCAATGTTGTATAAGACTTCAGTGCAAACCTATGATAAGACTACCAGATATAGAAAACTAAGGAACTGAGAAGATGAAATCCCACTTGGAAATTCCTAAGTAAAAAGATAGCACAAACTTTCAACAATACTGCAAACTAATAAAAGTTCATAAAACATCTTTATAAAAACCAAAGATTAAAATTAGACATCAAGATATATAAAAGAGTACAGATCAACCAAGTTGCCAGATTCGCTAAAGAAAAAGAATACTAAGGTATACTATATCAGGTTATCTGAATTGGTAGTCTGAAATGAGACTAACAGTTCTAAGTTGCGATTAGTAGAAGATAATGAAAAAAATATCAGAAAGATAGGTATCAGAGTTTAGATGAACTTTACAAGTGTAGAAATAGTATAACATAGTGGTTTAAGATTAGCCCTAACTACAAGTGTTAGGTAACTATAGCATGTTACATAAAACTAGGTTAGCTGTGTATAGAACATAGAAGGCTTTAGTAATGATACTTCTGAGAATACATTGCATAAAATAAGGTATAGAGTTCTAAAGATACAAGTAAGTATCTAGATCTTCTCAACTAACTTACATAGCAAAGATGATCTAGTAATATAATAAGGTTGCAGTACAAAGAGTTTAAATAGGCAATACTTCTAGTTGGGTTGCAGATATGGCAGTTAGTATAGAACCATCGATAGACTACTTAATTAAACACCAAAAATGTATGTGTGACTAGTTGTACTCTCTAATATAAGAAGACTCCTTTGAGGCCTTGGCTGTAAGTTCCTATATTCTAACTATACTGAATAAAATGCTTTAGCTTCAAAAAAGCTAGTTTAATATAAAATAAAAAATAAAAAAATAAAAAAAAATAAATATACAAGCTAATAAATAGATGTGTAAACATTTTTGTAATGGTGCTATTTTAATTACATTTCAGCTATAATACTATCATTACAATCTGTTGTAGCACAAGTAATGTATTGTTGTTAGTTGTAATATATAGCATATATTGTAATAAGTATTAAAGGTTATAATTATATCATAGATTGTATTAAGTATTGTATATTGTAAAATTTGTCTTGTAGATTCAGATTTTCAAATTGATTTTAAATAAATAAAGCCTTGGATTAAATACAAAATTTAATATTAAATCAAATTGAAATAAAAAACATATTTGCAAATGTTTATTATTATATTTATTTATTTATTTTGTAATTATTAAGTGTTTTAACAAAACTTATTACTATATAGTCAGATTGATGAACTATGTTAAATCTGTTTTTACTAATTTTATATTTTTTTGTTTATCAAATAAAAATCTATTCTATTACTTTTTTATATGTCATAAATGTAGATTGAAATTCTTTAATATAATTATTAATGTCTTTGACATTATTTTTTTCAGTTTTTTTTTTAATTTTTTTTTCAACTTTGGCAGCCTTACTGTTAACTTTTGTTAAGATTTGTATTTACAAATTTGTATATACTTTGACCTAATTTACTAGTTTAACATCCTCTGGCTACTTCAATGAGTGCCTAAAAATAGTCTGATATACTGATTGGGGTAATAACCCAGATCTGAAGACTGTATCAGACTAGCCTAAAAGACTATATAAAAATAGTCTTATTTTACTTTCTATATAACTTTTAATTGAACCAAACCATGTTTCCTTTATCTTAATATTTTTTATCTTTTTTGATTTCTTAATCTCCTTAGCAGTTTAGTTTCTTTTTACTTTAATTAGATTCTTTATTTGATTATGCATTTCTTTACTAGATAATTTTACATTTTTTTCTAGTTTTCTTAGCTTTGATGACTAGTTGATATTTATTAGTTTTTCTTATTTGATAATAGTTTTGCATTTTTTTTTCTATATATTTTCATAAAACTTATTCTATGCTATATTGGTTACTATGTTTAAAAAAATTTTTGTTTTTTTAAGTGACTTTAGTATGTTTTGTATTTGTTCAATTATCTTTTTTTGAACTAGACATTTAATTATTTCTATTTTTGTTTTTTTTTTTTTGTTTGTTTACTTGTTAAAGGATTTTTTTTAAGTTGTTTTTTTACTTATAATAACTTGTGTTTTATTTGAGAGTTTAGTTCATGCAAAATTAATCAATAGATTTTCTATTTTTTTTCAGTTATTCTTATAATACTTGCATAATGCCAAATATTTAAGGTTTTTTTCCTTTTTTTTATTGCAAAGTATGTAAAAAGGACTTTTGTAAAGATCTGATCTTCATTGTAATAAAGATTTTAGTAATGATAATCTATTATTAAGATATTTAATTAGAGTTTCTATTTGTGTATTCTTTTTTATAGCTTGTATTTCTGCTTTCAATTTGGTTTTTGATCTTTTTTATAAGTATGTCCAATTATTTACTTTTTTCTTATCATCTGGCTTTATCTTTTTAATTATTAATGAAAACTTTATTTAGCTTCTGTTTATAGATCTAAAATTTCTTTAATAAACTTTTTCATTAGATCTTCTATAATTTCTTTTTTTCAATAAATTAAGATGCTAGTTCCTTGAGGAGTTTTTTCTATTATTCTATCTAAACTATCTATTTGACTCTTTCTTTTACCCAACTATTTGCTTTATTATTTCATTTATTATTACTATAGCCTTTAACTTTAACTAAATATATTTCTAAATTTTTTAACTCTATAATGTTTTTAATATTCTCTAATAGATTGTAATTTTTCCTTTTTAGTCATCATCTAATAGATTGGTATTCTTTTTTATTTTTAAGACCTGCAATTGCTGCTGCATATCTGTACAAATCTTTATTTTTCTCTGTTCTGATACTACAAGTATAACAAACTAAATAACTAAATTTCTGGTTTTATTAATAATGGTCAATTTCATATATCAAAACAGTTCTCACTTAGTATTTTCTCTTCTTTTTCATCTAGTTGCATCTAGTCTAATTCTATTTGGTCTATTGTTGAACCTTCTTTTTCTAATGCTCTTTTTAGTAAATTATCTGTATAAAATATCAATGTTTTTTTAGGTTTTTCATTGTTTTTTTAGTTGAGTTTCTAAGTTCATCTTTTATTAGCTAACTAATATTTTTTTTTTAATAATTTCAATGTTCAAATTATAATATATAACTTTAGTAGCTTTATTTTTATTTTGTTGTATTTTTTTTTCTCTTGTTTTTTGTGAGAAGTTTATTATTTCTTGGTTTAACTCTAGGGTTTGTTGTTTATGTTTTCTAATATAGTCTAAAATCTCTTTTTGTACTTTAACTTTGTTGATCTATCTTTTACAGTCTGAACTACTTTGGCTTTGGTTTAACTTACAGCCTTTATATTTGAATAAAGTTACTTTTGCTATTTCTATTTGCTTTTCTTCATGTTAATGTTCTGTTAATAATTTTTTAGAACCTTTTGTTACAACTTTTTAATTACTAATTTTGTACTTTTTTCTTCTACTGTTTTTATTAAAACTCATTTTTTTTTCTTTTTGTTGCAAATAAGTAGTTTTGACAGTACTTCAAGAGCAAAATTATTTGGTTTATTTGTTTTTCAATCTGTTTTTAATAATCTTTTTTCTTTGTCTTCTAATATTTTTTTTTCTATTTTTATAAAGCCACTTGGCTTTTCTGCTCTTGCTTGATTCTTTTTGTAATAGTTTAAGTTGTTGCTATAAAATTATTCTGTTGCCTAACTTTAAAAGTAACTGATTTATATAAACTAAGTTGAATTTACTAAGAAATTTAACTGTATTTTTAGTAAAATCATTGCTTAGTAAATTTGCAATTTTTGTATTTTTTTCTTCTATATTAAGGTCTGAAGTTGTAAATCTTATTGTTACTTGTATTTTTTTGGCTTTTAGTATAACATAATATACTAAATTGTCTTTTTATAAACTTTTGCATACTTTAGTTAAATTATAATACCAATTGGTTTCTAATGTACCTATTAATAAAAGTCTATAGTTAATCTATATTTTGGTAAAAGCTTTTTCTGAACTCATAGTATTAACTTGTGTATACAAACTTGTAATTTGTTTTATTAATAGTTGGTACTAAAGAGAGTTGCAGTTTTCAAGATTTCTATATAGAATAATACTATTGCTTACTGTACTTACAATTCTAAGTTTGTGTTTTGCTACTTTTAAAAAAATTAGCTTTTGTATTGCTTTTATTACTATTTTAAATAATTTTGTTATCTGTAGTAAGTAGGTAAGCTTATATACTATACATATGTTATTAATATAGGCTACTTGTACTATTATTATTATTTTGGTTTCAAGACTTTTTATTATTGTATATACAACTTCTTGAGCTCTTGTTTTGACTAAAAACTCTTTTAGCTTATTGTTAAGTCATATTTCCAAGAACCTTGTTATTTTATTTACATTCTCTTCTTTTTTTTTTTTTTTTTTTTTTGCTAAGACCATACTTGTGGTGATACTTTATTGACTTTATATTGGGTTAGTTATTACAACTATTTTTACAGAGATGAGAGTACAGCTAGTCACGCATGCAACTTTTGGTTGCCTATTTAAGTAGTCCGACCTAAGGTTCTATACTAAATGCCATACCTATAACCTACTAGGAGATTATTCATTTAAACCTTCTGATCATCTGCCCTGTCATATTGGAATCACCAAACTAATCCTCTATATATACCTACTCGGTATGCCATCTGAGAAGTATGGTACCTATCCTTTTTGTACTGGTTCCCAGGCCATTACACATTTCAGAGTATGTCATCTGCCAGTAAGGCGCAGGGGGCCCTCTGTTGTTAACTATCTACCCACTTTTAGAACACTAACACGAGCTACCCTTACAGAGTTCACCCAGACCCAAGTACTGACTTTACATCATATCCCTAGTACTTTTAGTATATCCCTGCTTTAAACCCAGACTCCCAATCCAGATAGCCCAGAAGGACTGTGACCTGTCCTTGGTATATTGAGGCCAGCCCAATATCCTTTTTCTCTGGTCTGAAATCCGACAGTCTGGTTGGTGGTACCTCTCACCTGAGGTTCTTGCCTGCCCGAATCCTTCACATTAGTATTCATTTCCTAGGTCTAGTCTTTACAGTAGTACCATCGAAGATCTGTATTACCTCTCTGCTCAGAATTTTCAAGTGGGCTTCAGCTTCCCAGTTCTACAAATTTACACAGCTCAAAGACTTATTTTAGGTTTGCACCACCCGGTACCAGTTTGCATTCCTCTGTATAACAGGTTACACAGATGCCCCAAACCTGCCAGTCATGCTGGTGCGACCATATTTACAGGTATCCTATTCCAACTGATCGACAGAATGCCGTCACCATAATACTGTCTATATATTACATAAGTGATTATCCAAATTTTACCGTTGGTGGATTTTGAACTCACAACCTACTACTTGGAGGTATGACAACTTATCCACTTCACTAAGTTGCCATACCCTACATTCTCTTCTTATATTCATTCATTGCCTAAATGTATCTTTCTATTTTTTATTTTTTCTTTTGTATTTATGATTACTAATCTTGATTTTTTTTCATTTATCTGAATATTATTAATTTTAAAGAACTTTTCTACTATTTGAATTGTCTGCTTTATCTGTTCTTTGTTTTTAGCAATCCAGGTTGTGTCATTAGTAAAGGTTACTACTGCTTGTCTCTATTTCATTGTTTTGCAATAGTTAAGATTATAGTTGTATAAAATGTCTACTTTGGCTATATATCTAAGGTTTAAGTCCTTTTAAATTTTTTTGAGTAATAAGTCATAAAATATTCTTTATACTAATAGTAATAGCAATAACACTTCATCTTGTTTAATACTATCTTCTACTTTCTATGTTTTTGTAGTTTTTCAATATGTAATAATTTTGAAATATCTGTTTTTAAATAAATTTAATATGAAATTTATAATTCTTTTAGGCATTTTAAGTCTTTTCATTGCCAGATTTAGTGCTTGTAGAGATACTAAATTGAATGCCTTTTTCATATTCTGAAAAACTAGTCATAGTTCCTTGTTATTGTCTTTGGCATTTTCTATTAGTACATTGATAATATATATTGGTTCTTTTGTCAAGTTTTTTGAAAGATAGAACCTTTGAGTATTTTTTTTTTGTAAAAACTTGTGTTAATCTGTTTGTTAGAATCTTTGTTGTGTATTTTCTTAGAGTTTTTAGCAAAGCAATAGGCCTAATATTATTCAAGTTATATTGCCATTTTATTTCTTTTAGTATAGAGTATATCTGTAATATTTTTTATTTTTTTGGTATGTCACTTGCCTTAATACATATTTCTGCAAAGATTCTAAATATTTTTTGTATATGCAATTTTGCTGCTTATATAAGTTTGTAAGTGATTTCTGTAACTTCTAGAGCTGTATTTTTTTTTAAACCTGCTAGCATTTTTGACTATTTATCTGCTATAATGTCTTGGCCTATATATTTGTACTAATCTGACTGTATTGATGTTTTGAATTTGTAGATCTTTTCCTATTTACTATTTAAATGTTTTTTTTTGAAATTTTGAAGTCTTAATTAGTTTTAAAAATGTTTTTTTGTTTTGTCAAGAACCTTTAGTAGTTCTATAATTAATTTTCTATAGCCATTTGTGTCTTCTATAAGTCAGTCTATTTGAAATTTCCTACTTGGTCTATCAAGTAAACTTGTAAGCATTTTTCTTTGTTTGCTATTAATTATTTGATATCTTTTTTTTATGTTTTCTTCAATTTCTCTTTTTTTTAAGGTCTCAATCTTATTTGATTTTCTTGTATAAAATATTTTCTACCAATCTTTGAGATCTTTTATTGGTTCTTTTATTTAACTTTTGGATACTAATTTAATATATGTTTTTTGATATTGGTTAATGTATTCTATTTCTTTATTAAGTTCTTGTATATTGTTATTTAAAAAACCAAGTTTAATGTTTATTCTACTAATTTTAATTCACCTTCCTAACTTTGTTAGTACTTTGGTAAGTTTTGCTTTTTTTGTTTGTTTTTTTTTATTTTTTACTATGTTAAGTACTTTCTTTTTAAGAAGTGATTTTTTTGCAACTGATTGTATGCTATTATAAATAGAATTCTATTAGTTATCTAATTTATTTTTTATGTTTATTGGCATGCTTGCATTACTTAAATTATATGATATATTTTTTAGATTTTGTATATTAATTTTTTTTCTTAGTTGTTGATCAAGCTCTGCTTTGTAGTTTTTACAATCTTCTTTTGTTACTTTGTCATAAGTAGATTGTTTTTTGTTGATCAAATCTTTTCAGTTCTGCTAAACCTCATATAGCTATTAAGTGTTTTAAATCTAATTTTGCTAGTATTACATTATGATTAGTATTTGTGTATATATTCATTTTTTGTATTTCTGTATTATAAAGTCTATATAATAAATCTTCTATTATTCATATTTGGTTAATTCTTAAACTCAAGTTTTTACTTAACCAGGAGAATTCTTTAAATTCTGGATTTATTGTTTTATATATGTTACAAAGCTTCTGTCTTGTTAACTACTTGAGAAGAGGATCTTGTTTTTCTGACTTTTGTTTTGGATTATCTGATTTACTAAATTCATTATTAACTATACTATTAAAATTTTTTATTATTATTATCTGTATTCTTTGTGATTATTTGATGTATATTTCTATTATTGCTTTTTGAATTTTCTTATGTTCTTTTTTGTTATTAGGTAGCATATATAGCATTATAATTATTATTTTTAGTTGTTTGAATACAAAGCTGACTGTAATCATGTTTTTATTTATTTTATCTATTCTATCAAGATGTTTTTTCTAATGTTTATTGATAAGTATGCCAACACCAAAGCTCTTTTTTCTTTTTTGAATTTAAATTTATCCAAAAGCTCTTGTATTTCTTTATATTTTTTATAATAAAAAATCTTTTTTGCTTAAAATGTTTGTTTCTAATAGGCCAATTATATCTATTTTATTGTTAATTAGCCATTTATACAATATTTTTATTTTTTGATTATTTCTCTTAAGGTCATTAATGTTATGTGCTACTGTATTTAAGTTGGTTTTTTTTTTATTTTCATTTTTTTCTTTAGTCTTTTCTTTTATTTCTTCTAAATATAATATATTTTTTTAATTTGTAATTTATTTTTCTTTTTTTTTTATTAAAAAGACTTCTGTTTCTACACTTTTGTTCTTTAGTTTAACTGTAGTGAAAATTAGATGCATTGTGGCTATTCTCTTTTGATAAAGATTTGGAATTGCATTTTTTGTATCTCAAGTTTTTCAAGTCTAATAGTATGCATTGTTTTTATATTTTTTGTTTTTCTAAGAATCTACATTTTCATAATTTTCTGAATTAGTGTCTTAACCAGATCTATTTATATCTTCTTTTCTTTTGTTTTTTGAACTTTCTCTTTTTTTTGTTTCTCTCTTTTCATTTATTATCTAATAGACTCAAAAGTTGTTGTATCTGATTGGTTTAGTTTGAGCTAAATTTATTTCCTCTTTTGTTGCAAAAGTGATTGTTGCTATTCTTCTTTAATTTTTATTTCTGTTTGATAAAATATAAACAGACTTTGCATCCTTACTTTTTAGGTATTACAGCAAGAGTACTTCTAATATACTTTCAGAAAGTTCTGTTAAATTTGTTGTAAATTGGCTCTGGTAATTTCTTTTTTCATAATCTTCATTACCTTTTATTACTTTTACTAGTTTATTATCATCTATTGGTAATGACCAAGATATGTCTTTATCTTCATATTCATCTGTTTTAATTATTGCCAATGCTTTGTACTTCAATCTTTTGATTCTAACTATGTGGACCTTTCTAATTTTTCTGCAAATGAAATCTAATTCTGTTCTATTTATGTTTGCTAATAGGTCCCAGATAGTTAAATAGTTGGTATAAGTATCTTCTAGTTTTTTTTTATAAAAAGATTTTTTTTCTTTTTTTTCTTTATCAACTTTATGTTTAGGTTACTTTTCTTTAAAGTTTAACTACTTAACTTAGTCTTTTTCTTTATTTTTATTTCATATCTTTTTTGAAATGAGCTTGAGCTATTCTTCTTCTTTTTTACTAGTTCTTTTGATTGCTTCATCTCTCTGTATTCACAATCAAATCAACTTTAATTCAATTATTTCCTTTTTTAAAAGTTTCTTTGATTGTTCTTATATATTTATTTTCACTTAGAATCTATTAAACATATTTGATTCTTTCTTTTTTTGTTTTTTCAGAAAGTATATAAATAGAAAAATTGCCCTTAAAGAACTTGTTTTCTGTACATGTTCTGTATCTAAAAAACCAATCACTATGTTCTATTAAGGTTGAAGTTAAGAAGGAGAACATAGGCATCAATATAGGGTTTTCTAACTTTATTTGTTTAATTTTTGTTGATTCCAATAGTATGTTTTTTTTAATTTTTTTTTTTTTGCTTCCTTTTTTATTTCTGTAAAGTAATTCATTCCTGTTTTTTGTTATTGCTATTCAATATTAAGTTTTTTAATTTGATCTGTAATAACTTTGATTTCTGTATTTATTACTGTTTCATTGTTGATTGCTTGTTGTTTTTTCTTTGTAAGTATATTGTTATTGAGATTTTCTTTTATATTATAATTTCTTTCTACTCCTTTTATTTTTTCTTTTTCTTTTTGTATTTTTTCTTTACTCATACTTATTGTATATTCAATTAAGGCTGAATTAAAATTTGCTATTCTTATTTTGTTAGCCTAATCTTTAATAAACTTTTTTAATAGAATTATCATTACTTCTGTTTCAACTTTTAGAACTTCAAATATTTGGCTATATAGTATTAAATCTTTTGTTGTAATATTTTTTAAATTATTAATTGCTAGTTTTTTAGCTATAATTTGATGTTACTTGGGTTTTTATACATAGTTGTTCTTAGTACTTGATTTAACTTATAACTATTTAAATATCTATGAACTTTATTACCAGTTTCTTGCATATGTTAAATTAAAAATTAATCATGAGGCATTTCTATTTTAAGTCATATATCTGATTCTAAACTATTCTATTAATGTTTACTAATTTTAAAATCTTATATAGTTTGTTTTTTGTTAATATTACTAATATGTTTATATTTTCTAAATAGAACATATTTACTTTGTATACTTTGTTTACTGATAATTGTTGATACATATCACATGTCTATTTACTATTATTCAGAATCTAAGTTAATTTTTCAAATTTTTTAAAAAATTTTATCTTGATTTTACAAGAATTCAAAATTTTCTACTATGCTTCTGTTCTTTTAAGTTATTGTTTTAACTAAGTCTATTTCTTTTTTCCTTTTGGAAATTATTTCTTAGTTGTTCAAAAGATTGTTTTATTCTAGTTTTTTATTTTTCTTTATAATTTTGGATTTTGCTTTTTATAAAAATGTAGATCAGTAGAAAAAGTTTTAAGTTTTTTTTTTAATAATTATTTTTAAACTGATTTTTTAGTTAAAAAATCATCTACTAACTCTTCAGGTAAATAATTCATATTTCTGAAATTTGTACTATTTATAGTATGCATTTTATTTTCTAAGTTGTATTAAAACAAGTTAACAATCTTGCTAATATGCAATATATCTTGTATATATTCAAAGTTTTTAGATGTTTTTTCTAAATTTAATAAATCTTTTTCTGAAGTTATTACTTTAGCAACTACAGAAATATTGACAGCTTCTCATAATTTTATATCAGTAAGTTCTTTTTATAATTATTTGATTTAGATTTTATGTTAGTTATAGTATGATTATATTTTTACTATACTTTCTAATTTTTTAATATTTAATATTGTTTATTTATTACTAATCATCTATTTTAAAAAAGAAAATTTTCTTTCATAGTCTGCTTGTGATAGAGAAATTGAAAAAAGCTAATATGTCAAATTAATTAAATATTAATGTTTATTTTTTATTGATCTCTATTATAAAATTAATATATCTTTATCTGTATATGATAAGTTATATAGAGGTAATTTTGCATTATATCATTGAAGTTGTAAGATTAATTTTCTATTTTCTTGTTCTGTCTAATTTAGATTTTGCCAAAGAGAAGTAGCAATAAGTGCTGATTCTTAAAAACTACCATCTTTAAGTTCAAGTTCTAAAATTAAATTATAAATTATATATAGTTAATTTTGAATATAATAAACTTCTATATAATAAATTTTAAATATTTTATAATTTTATAATAGTTAAATATAAAAACAAAGAAATTTTTTATAACAAATATTTTTTTAAAAAAATTATTAGTTTATTATAGAAAAAACTAATTGTATTAAATTTTATATAATTATAATAAAATAATAAATACTTATTATAATATTAAGAATATATATAATATAATAAAAGATATATAAATGATTAAATTCTTTAAATCATCAATTAAAAATTCTAATTGCTACTTGCTTAAAAGAGTTTAGTAAAAAAATATAATTAATTTCTATTGCAAGTTTTATTAAATAATTAAAACAATTAGTTAAATTTGTTGTATTACTTTCTAATATATTAATAATGTTCTTAATTAGTATCTAAATAGCCTTAATTTGTTAACATATTATAAAAAACTTTTTGTTTATTAATAATATAAATATTTTATTATTGGAAATAATATTTTGATATTCTAACAATATCTAAAAATTTAATTTTAGTTTATAAAATAAATATATAAATAAAATTAATAAAAAAAGTTTATACAGATTTTTTTAAAAAAAGCCAGCTTGCTTAGTCTGTTTAAACATTTCATATTTTTATATAGCCTTATATTTACTTAATCAAATACAGATCTGGCTCATAATATAGAATCTGTAGTAAAAAATAATGAGCCCCATCAAGTTTAACTCTATATATAAAGTTTTTTTAATTTAATTTTCATTTTACTTAGACCTTGTTGTAAATATGAATTGTCTTGATATGATTTATTATAAAATTTAACAATTTTATTGCATTTGGTAATTAAATATTTGATATTTTTTCTTTAACTAAATCAGATACTATTAAATTGATTATATGTGCTATATAATATATATTCCAAATATGGAAATATGTTTCTTAAATATTTTTTGTACATAATAACAGTTAGAAGTTATATCTGTAACAACTGTAGCAAATTTTTTAGTTTTAATTTCTATAATAAAAATTTACCTTTAAGTATTTCAAATGAATTATTTCATAACTTTAAAAAATATTCTTTTCTGTCTATTGTTAATACAATATAATTATATAGAGAATTTGTATATGTTGATGTTCAATACTCTAATAATAAATATTAATATAAATAAGAGTTATATAAACATATAAATATATACAAATATATGCATATTAAATGGCATCAATACAAAACTAGACTTTAATTATCATTATATAAATTTTATATTATTGTAGTTTAACTTTTTTTTTTATTATTACCTAATTTATATATATTTAAGGTTAGATTATCACAATACTTAAGTTTTTCATTAACCAAATTTGTTATATATACTATTTTAGTCTTTAGAAGTCATTCAGAAAGTATAAATCTCAATAGTGTATTATATTTTAATTTTTTAAATAGGTCTTGTATGAAAGAATTTTCAATTACTTTAAATAGTATTTCAGATATAACCCAAGCTTTTAATAATAATTAGTTGATTTGACATTGTATTTCTTAAGAAAAAAAATTTTATTATATAATTTATTTGTTAAATAATTCTTATTAACTTTTTTAATTAATTTTAAATGCCAATAACTACTAATATTTTCAGAACAATTTGAACAATAATTGGCTAAATAAGCTTTTATAACTTGTAGTTTTTCATATTTTCAAATAGTTGAACAATGATAACAAGATGCTTTATAATATTCATTGCTACTATTAGGTCTTTGCATATAAAATAACCAAATTTCATCAATATTAGGACTATAAGTTTTTTGTTTTGTATTTAAATACATTAAACTAAAAAAAACAACATTATTTAAACTTTTATTTTCTTAACTTATTTTTAAAAAATATTAAAAAAAAGAATTATAAAACCTTTATTATATTATATAATAATAATATAATAAAATAATTATATATATTGTATATATGTAATTATTTATAGTCTATTATTTTTTAAGCTGTTAAATTAACATTATTTTCAAATTTTTAATTAATTAATTAATAGATAATTTTTATTCAACTAACTAATTAATTAGCTATTACTAATTGATTAATCAATTAGTTTAATAAAATAATAAATAAACTTGAGTAAACTATATATAAAGTAGTAACTGAATAAGTTGAATTTGTAAAATTAAAATTAATTATTTTTAATTTTACAACTAGATTGACTAATTTAATTATTACTAAGCATGATTACAAATTGATTATAAAAATTGCAGACAAAGTTAACTGTAGTTTAAGAGATTCTGCATAAAACACTACATACTATCAAAGTTAGTACCTATGCTATATCATTTTGATACTATCATAGTTACAACTTATGTTAATATTATGAAAAAGTTGCAACTTTGCTACAATATGCTGTAACTAATTACCTTAATATGCTTATACTACTATTAATAAAGTTATTTTGTATCTTTATATAATTAATAAAATATTTTAATTAAGTACTTACTTGAAGATTTAGTTGAAATTTGACCTAAAAGTTTTATTGCAAAATTTTGGTATACTAATAAATAAATTATTAATATAATTCTTTATATAATAATAGAATTTATTACATTATAATTTAAATAATCTAAATTATAATAAAGTTAGTAAGTTAAACAGATTAAAAAGTTTTAAAATTAAAATGCAAAAATCTAATTTGACAAAAATAAATAATATGTTTATTTTTAAATAAATAATGCATCAATTTTATTTTATTTTTTAATAAATTTAAAATAATTATTATTATTTAAAAGTTATTTATTTTTATTTAAAACAAAGCAAAAACACTTATTGTTAAAAAAAGTGAATGTTATTTATACAATATTAAATAGATAAAACTAATTTTTTTTTTTTTTGTTATGCCAAAGTAGAAACTTTATTAAGTAATAAAAGTAATTACATTAAAGATTTCTAAAC
>CAJVQA010006349.1:0-14996 GCA_910591915.1 Cetraspora pellucida | reverse complement strand
TTATTTATAAATTATTCTAATAAAAATTTTTTTAAATTTTAAAAAAATTTTATCCTATATGTAAAATAATATAAAGATCATTTTATTTAATAAACAAAATATAGCTTGCATAATAAAAAAACAAAAGTTATAAATTAAAAACTAAATAATTTAAATATTTTTTATAAATTTGTAAATTGATAAAAAAAAATATTTAAATAAAATATAATAAATTTATTTTTAAACCTTAGTATTATAGTATATATAATCCTAAAAATATAGTTTAAAATAGTAGTTATTAGATTTATTATTATTAATAAGATTTTTAATTTATTTTATAAAATATGATGTATCAGAAGTAATGGTATGACCTATAGAATAATAATAGTATATATGCATAAAATTAGTTTAATAAAGATGCAAAGATTTAATAATAGTTTAAAAAATTTGCTATTAAGATAGTTAAAAAAAACATTATAGTAAAATGTACAGATTACAAGTTTTATACAAATGGGTTATTAGTAAGTGAATAAAAAGAATGTAGAATAGATGCAAGTTGGATGCAGGTTAGTAAAAATGAAAGTAAGATTATAATAAAGAGAAAAATTATATTAAAAAAATATTATTAACAAAGACAGAGCTAGCTACAATGTTAATAACAGTTTTAGTTATAGCTTGTAATAGTAGAGTAGTAATTAAATTAGAGCCTTTGTACAATATTAAAATATAGAGCAAGAGCAAAAACTTTAGATTAGTAATAAAAATCAAAAATATGTGCAAGTCAAAGAACATTGAGTTAGTATTGATTAAATTTAAAGCACAAAGTAGAATACTATTAAATAAAAGAGCTAACAAACTTGTAAAGAAGAGTATATTACTAAGTGAATACTCAGATTTGAAGCTTGTAAAGAATAGTCATATAATTATATACATTGTACTAGAAAAAGTCAGTTATAGAAGTACCTATAAAAAAGTTTGTTAAGACATTAATAAACATGATAAATAATGCTAAATAGCAATGCTCAAGTGCAATTAAAAAGCTTAACCTAAATTTTAAAGTTCAAAGAAATTAAAAAGCACTAAAAAGAAAACAGAATTTTAACAAAGATCAAATATAAATCACTAAAAAAGAGCAAGAAGATTTTATTTTGAATTGAGTATATAAGTAATAGTTTACTAAATTTTAATATACTAAAAAAGAAAGTACCAGACTTATATGAGTTAAACAAATACAAAGACTGTTATGCAAATTAAGAGACATTAATTCATTTGTCTAAATGTGAAGAGTATAATAGTTATTGGAATAATATCAAAGAATTAGCATATTGATTACTATAAAAGAAGCTTAATAAATTAGATAAAAGAAAGATAACAAAACTTAATTTAAGCAAAATATTAGTTAGCAAAACTAATATAAATAAGGCTAGACTTTGAGAGTTAGGCAAATATATCCTATCAATAAAGAGTATATTTAAAGAATTGTATGCAAAACAAGTTTCACAAAGAGGTGCAAGACATTTTATAAGACTATATATTAAGATTGTAAAAGAGATGTTTAGAGAAAAAGTGTGATAAAGAAGATATAAAACAATAGTTAAATAGGTGAATAAAAATAAAATAACATTAAAAGCAAAACAGTACAAAATTAAAAGAACTGAAGTGAAAATTATAGTTTGAAAAGAATACAAAAAAATATATTAAATAAGATCAAAGTAGTAAAAATAAGAAAAGAGAAATAAAATGTATTTAATTGTTTAATGAAGATATTAATAAATTAATACAGAATAAAATTAATCTATTCTGGTTTAGTTCTTGATAAAACTGACAAAGTTTTCCAATTTAGAGCATAGATTAGTGCAACAACTTGCATTTGGTTACAGTTTTTATATTCAGATAATTTCAAACTTGCAATCTCAAAAAGTGAATTACTAGAAATAAATAATATTTTAATTAGTAAAATTTTGTATTTAAGCTCTAACAAGACTGTCAAGAAAAAAGTATTTATATAATTGAACTTTTAATTTAGACATATAATTTACTTGTTTATAAAACTTATATATTTAATATTTAATTAATATTGTTGAAATTTTTTATTTTAGTTTTGTATTAATTTTTGAGTATTAAAAACTTGAAATTTATTATACAAAATATAAAATTTGTTTGTTGCTTAGTTTTTAATAAGTTTTTGTTTTATTTTTAAATATTTTAATTTGAAGTATATAAAAAAATTATATATATATATAATTTTTTTTTAATATTAAGATAAATACTTATAATTTAAAATTTTATTAATACTATATTTTGGTTAATAGTTATATTACAACTACAAAAGGCAATTATAAAAAGAGGTATAACTAGCTATTTATATAGCTTTAATTATTGTCTAATTTAAGTAATTCATTTAAAAGGTTTAATTTTTTTTAAATATTAAGATAAGTACTTGTAACTTGGAATTTTTATTAATAGTATATTTAGCTAATAGTTGCATTACAACTACAGAGAGCAACTATAGAAAGAGTGCATAACTAGTCATTTGTATAACTTTAGTTATTGTCTAATTTAAGTAGTTTGTCTAAAGGTTTTATATTAGCTATCAAACCTGAAATCTGATTGTAAATTTTCTTTTAAACACTCTAGTTTTTATATCCACTACCTATCTACATTTACTAAGATGTCTTAGTTAATATCATTACAAATATGTTATAGTTATTAAGTCTTTAAAGTAGAATACTTATATAAAAAACCTTTGATTTTATATTAAATCTTTTAAAATCTTTTATATTTTATTTTTATAGCTGACTCAGTAATGTTATAGCTAAGACTAATACTTGCAGTTAGAATATATTTTAAACTACTATACTATTGTAAAATTTATTCTAATTTTAGTACTTATTTTATAACATATTTTTACTACTTTGGTATTCATTTCAAGTTTTACCAAGCTGTCAACTCAGATAGTCTGAAAAAATAGAACATAACTATATATCTCTGGTTTACATGTTTTCTAGTATATACTTTTTTTCTTTAAAATCTGAAAATTCTAAAAGCCTAGTTGATTTATTTGGTTTCTTTCCAAAAACCAGCATATTTGTCTGACTTCACAAGTTTTAGCTCCATTTCATAGATCTAATCTTTACAGTAGCATTGTTGAAAGTTCAGACTACCTCTCTACTTGAGTCTTTCAAGTAGGTTTTTGTCTTTCTAGTTTTTGTAATTTACATGATTATAGAGACTTATCATAGATTCATAATGCCTAGTACAAGTTTGTATTTCTTTATACAAGATATAACTATTGCACAAATGCCATGTGACCTTTCAGTAAGACTGTTATGATGTAAATAACAGATATCTAATCCTAACCAATAGTAAAAAACAGTTAACTGTAACACAAAAAAAATTTTCAATTTTTTGTTAACACTAGAATTTGAACTTTAGACCTGCTACTTGGGGTCAATAACTTGACCACTTCACTAGGTTACCATACCTCTTAAAACTACAGAGAACTTTGCAATATATACAAGTATATTTTTTTAAAATATTTTATTTATTAAAAATTTTATTATTATAAAAAATATATCTTATTTTATATTATATAAAAATTTAATAAAATTAATTACAATAATAAAAATTTTATTAGTAGCAAAGTTTTATTTTTTGTAAATATCATATTGTATCACAAAAATTATATAAAAAATAAACTACATACCTTCTACTTTAAAGTTATTAAAAAAAATCTTACAATATATACAAGTATAAATTTTTTAATATTTTGATTATTAAATTTTATACCATTATAAAAAATATGGTTTAATATATGTACTATAAAATTTTAATAAAAATTAAATATAATTATAAAAAGTTATATTATTAACATCTTTCAATTTTTTATAAAAATTTTAATTGAACATGCAAATCATATGATAAAATAATCTACCCTTAAGTGAAAAGACGAGTATTTCATATTGTTTACATCCTTATGAAGTATATAAAACGATTATATTCGCTATATTAATTATGTTCAACATATCCAATATGTTTACCATGTTCACTATGTTTATTATGTTAACTATATTTGCTATGCTTACCATGTTAACTATGTTAACTATGTGGTACATGTTCATTACGTATGACACTTGTTCAAAACGTAGAAAATACACAGTATATGCATCGAGCCCGATCCTTATTGGTAAATTCGATTCTACCTATGTTAGCGTCGATTTATCTTTTCACAACGTACATATGTAAGTCACAGCTGAACATGATACATTCGTTCACATGCCCGAGCCCTTTTGTTGGTCATGCTAATAAATAAACTATTCATTTATTAAGAGTCAGTTAATATAAAATTAAAAGTCAGATATATTATTTTAAACCAAAATTTTGGTATCCAAACGTTGAACTTAGTCTCTGGATGCGCAACCTAATATTTGGATCAGTGTAACCGGAAACCGGACATTTCCGAAAATTTGTAGAGTATAGCTTAAAGGCTTTCACTTCGCTTCTTTCAGCTTCAGCCAATTACTATATGCTAAAAATAAGGAACTTTTACATCTAAACTTTTAAGGATAAAAATTTTTAATTTGTCTGTAATCTAATTGGTAAATTTCAAATATCGTGGCTAGGTATACTCCTTAATACAATTGTTATCTAATTTCATCAATCAATTCAATCAATAATGCATAGATCTTGGTTACACCCAGGTACTAGTTTTTTCCGAATACTATATCAATATATATATTTTTTAATACGTATAATTTATACAAGGCTAATATATTTTTTTAATATAATTTATACAAGGTTAATATGTATAATTTATATAAGGTGATAGATAGTATATTAAACGTTAATATTGTCACGCAGATCATCGATCAGCATATGTGTCTATTTTAATTTCCCCCAAGTTTCAATTCAGGAAGTACGTACATGTCTGGGAAAAATTATATATATATATATATATATATTGACATGCTAATCGGGAAAATCCGTAAATCCAGTCAAAATAGATACATTAAATTGAAACATATAGATTAATAAGCGAATTAAATTAATTATATTTGAATATAACTAATCAAGGATAAATAATCTGCAAGAATAGGTAAGGGATAAATTTAAATATTGTTTATGTAAATTATTATTACATGAATTATTCGACGTAAAAGACTTAGTCGAGGTTATCAAAGATTTTGATTGTTCTGTTAAAGTATGATATAATAAAGTATATGAATATAGGAAATATCTACTTCTTACTTTAAGTTTCCTGAATTAGTTAGTATTTAATTAGTATTAGGTTAAAATTTAAAAGATATCGATTATCCTATTGTACTATTTACGAATATAGTAATTTACTATTGCAAATGAATGCAAAAAAAGTGGTCAATTAAAGGGTTTTCACTTACCCTTTTTTGTGATAGGTCAACCAAATCTCACAATACATGGAATACAGACCAATTTTAAAGATTTGTAAAGTTGTTTACATTGAAAAATATGGTTTAGCATCGGGTGGTATCGGAAAATTGTTGAAAGGTTTGACAAAACCAATATCGGAAAATTGTAACATCGAAATCTATATTAATCTATTAGATCTATAGTTTATTCTATAGTTTATTCTATAGTTAATTCAATAGATAATTTCAATAGATAATTCAATAGATAATTCACAGTTTATTTTATAGTTAATTCAACAGTTAATTAAATATAGTTTATTTTATAGTTTATTCGCAAAATTATTAAAAAGCTTTTAACGTTAATTATTGTTGTGGAATCTTTTTCGGCTCACTAGTAGTTGGTGAGTGTTTATCTGCACTTATGTATTTACTAATGTATGTACTAATGTATGTAGTAATGTACATGCAGATATGTATTTGTGTCAGAAACACAAATCCTGGTGTATCATACTGTCATATTTGCCAATAACAAATTTAGTATAAAATTAAATATTTCTATTTTAAGATTAATATTTGGAAACTTTGATTACAAAAATTTATAATCGTTATATAAAGAATTAAGAAATTGGAACATTTGACCTCAAATTTCATTAAATTTCATTATACCGTCTATTAACATTCCTTTATAATAATATGAATACGACGGCTCCATCGATCGAATGCTTTGAAAATTTTATTTCAAAACATTTCATTAATAAATATAACTATGATGAGTTTCATTATCAAATGGTTGATATAGTAACAAATGAGAAAATATGTATATACGAATGGAGGAAACTTAATCTAATGGTTGTTCATAAAAGTTTAAAAACAATTATCGAAATGAAAGGAATGGACGAGAAGAAACTTAAAGTGTTTGCTAATGAAGTAATCGATATTAATTAATAATATCAATTAATTATATTAATTAATATGATACTAATTAATATACTATAATTTATTTAATTGGATGAATTTATAGCTTCGTCTTTTGCAGCAGGTCTGTAGTTTTCCGAATCTAATCAATTTTTATGGGTTAACTAAAGGTATGTGAATAGTGTAATAATAAATATTAAAATTAATAATTTAACTAATTGATATGATTGATATATATTTAACAGATTTATTTGGCGAATATTATATGGTTTTACAATATGCTGATGGTGGAAATTTACGAGAGTACCTAGAAAAAAACTTTTCCGAAATGAAATGGACAGATAAATTACGAATTGCAACAGAAATAGCTCAAGGGCTTATGTCTCTACATGAACATAATCTTATTCATAAGGGTCTTGTAAGTAATATTATAAAAAAATTTAAAATGAATTTTTTATAAAAATGAAAAGTGAATGAAAGATTTTTATTTATTTTTTTTTAATAATATATAGCATTCTAGGAATATTTTAATTCATCAAGGTCATATAATGATTACTGATTCAGGACTTACAAACAAGTCAGATAATTTATTAACTATGCCAGCATATCTTGAACCACAATGTTTACAAAGAAATTCAGATTACGAACTAGATAAAAAATCAGATATCTATAGTTTAGGCGTTATTCTCTGGGAAATTTCTAGTGGGAAACAACCATTTCAGTCATATAGTCCTTTAGAAATTGCTTTCTTTGTATCAGATGGTGAAAGGGAAATTCCTGCAAAGAACACACCTAATAGATATATTAAACTTTACAATATTTGTTGGGATCATTATCCAAATAAACGACCAGATATCAAAACTGTTTATGATGTTTTACAAATGCAATATGGATTAGCTTTAAAGATCGAAAAGGCTTATAAAAATACAAATTATAATGATGATAAAGATTCGAAAAAATCCAGTGACACTTTACTTAGTAAAACTTCGACGAAATCCAGCGATACCTTAGTTAGTAAGGCTTCGATGAAATCTACTGGCACCACGATTACTAAAACTTCTATAAAATCCAATAACGGGTTTGCTGGTAAACCTTTGAAGAGAACTAATAGTTCAAGATCACAACCTAACAAGTTTATTGTAGATGATATTATAAATGATTATTCAAGATTACAACTAGATAAAGTAATTGTAGATGCATACCCTGATGAAAATTATCTTGATCATGATGAGGAATACCTTGAACATGATGAGGAATATCTTGAACATGATGAGGAATACCTTGATCATGATGAGAAACGTGATGGAAAATACCTTGATCGTGATGAGAAACGTAATGAGAAATACCCTGATAGTGTTGAGAAATATTTTGACCGTGTTGAGAAATACTCTGATCGTGATGAAAAATCAATTCATGAACCACCAAAGAAACCGGATAAAGTTGTAACACAAGGTGAAGTTGGCTCAATTCATGATGATAAATCTATAGATGAATTAACTTTACTGGCTGATGATGCTAGTTTAAGAAAAAACTCGATTTCTAAAAAATATAAATTTCTTTCAGGAGTTGCAAGTTTAATTGAAAAGTTCGGAAATCGAGATGTTACTATATCAACAACCCTTAAACTACCACTTATATTAACAGATTCTCTAATTACTAAAGAATATGCAGCTGAAATTTCTTCATGGATAGACCAAAAATCATCCCCGTATCAAGTTGAAAATATTCCTTATGAATTTAAATTAATTTTTAGAGGTAGTAGAGATGGTTTCACTGTTAATGCATTTCATAATTTATGCGATCATAAATCTATGACAATTGTGGCATTAAAAGTTGATGGAACTGATGAAATTCTTGGTGGTTTTAATCCTCTTGAATGGAAATCGGCTTCGAATAAATATGCAAAAACTGATAAAAGTTTTATTTTTTCATTTAAAAAAAATAAATCTATTCTTAGTCGTGTTAAAAATATAAACAAAGCAATTTATTATGATAATGATTACGGTCCTTCTTTTGGTGGAAGTAATGATCTTTTTTTTGTTTGTAATGTGAACATTAGAAATAAATGGTCGTGTAAAAATAAGCATTATACTAGGTCAATTAGAGATTCTGAAGGTTATTTTAAAGTAGATGAATTTGAAATATTCGAAATTTGTGAAAATAGATTTAAATAGTTTATTCTTAGCATGTATAATATAACTATATAACTATATATATATATATATTTCTCTCTCTTTTCACATCATTATACATTATACATACAGACATAATAAAATCCTTACACGCAAACGACTATGAAACATACCTATTACCTTAGTGTTAGCTACATTGAATAGTTCTCAAATACAGTACTGGTACAGTACACAGATTCTGACCAAAATTTGAAACATGGTTTTAACCTGCTTTACTCTAACCTAATAAATCGACGATAAATCAGGTTTGCTTACATACGTCAAAATAGGAAATGTGGCATAATCACGAGGTCTTTAATATTTCCTGGTTAGGTGATTATCTAAACAAGATTGTTTAAAGATGGTTGATCGATCAAAAATTTTATAAAGTTTAATATTTGTTACATTCTATATTCATTGTAATTGCGATCAATCACCATCTTTCACCATCATAATCTTTTAAAGGTAATTTTTACTAATCTATTTGTGAACTAAAATTCAATGTGACACATGTACAATACTATAAGGATTTAAAGTTAAAAAAAAAGAAATTCATTAAGCTTATTAAATAGAATCGACGACTTCTGGAGTAGATAACTTAGTTATGTAAATGTAAAGAAACCATTGAATCATTTTTTAAAAATTGAATATTAAAATCGATCTCAAATCGTTTTAATATCGATTCGAATATTAGCTTATTATTCTGTAAACCGTATAATATCAATAACAATGAATAAATTGTATTGGTTTTCTAATACTTCTGAAATAGTACTAATTTGAAATAGTATTAATAATAGTTCTGAAAATAAATGCTAACCGAAAATATAACTGCAAGCACAATATTGTAAATTATATAATGTTCAACAAATTTAGGATTTAAAAATACACTTTATTAAGGGTTAGAGATTATCCCAATATCGATATATTTTAATTTGTGAAAACTCTAATTGTTTTTTCATTAAATATTTCCTTTTATGTTCGTGTAACTATATAATTTGTATTACATCGACATCTATTAATTCAATGATAACCTGTACTGTACATACTAATGCGAAATAATTAATCATCAAAATATTCATAATTAATTAATTCATTTAGTCTATTCAGAATTTTTTTTAAAAAAAAAACATTTCTATGAAAAAAATAAAGTCATGCATAGTTTAGCAATTGTTATTTATTTATTGATTTTAAAAAAAAATGCATCTATCGACTAAATAGGTTATACAATTCAAGAAATCATTTTTAAGGGTTTTTTATGCTTTTAACCATAAGAAAATCCGCATGTATACTCTAATTAAACATGGAACCTTATTTCATATTTAGGTATGTATGTACAGTAATACAGTTATCGTTTCAATTTTGACAAGAAATTGCGTGTGCATATGTACTACATATGTATCTAGATATTAATCTGTATGCACTCCTTGACAGACGTTCGTTATGTTTATGTTTTTTGTGTGCATAGTATTACGCCATTTATTGACTAAATTACTTAATTATTGCTCATAAAACATAAAGCTTTTTAAGTTCGATGGTGTTACTCTATTTCAAATCAATTTGTCCTCGTGGTACACAATAATTTGTCGGACATTTTTCTGCTTTCTTTTATTTTTTATCCGGTTACCAATCGATCACAATTATCTATCGGTTATTTACTACGTATCATATCGATTATTATTATTATTTGCTATCGGTTATTGATTAATATAATGACATATTAAAGTTGTGTAATTATGATTAGAAATTTAACTGATAAGTACAGTACAGTATATACTTTTTATATAAAGTTGTTACTCAATCTTTATTTTAAAATAATACTTTAAAAAAAAATAAATTAGTAGTTATTTAAAATAGTTATTTAAAATATATGAATTTTAAAACAATTATATTTGTGAACATATTTAATGTAGTACGGTTTTGATATATTCATCGTACTGATCAGGACGTTCAAATAGTAACAATGTAATCAATACAGTTAGAACTTTCTAAATTACAACCTTCTAAGAGTAACGCCTCTTTAAATGTAACATCCCCTTAAATACAACATTTAACTTTTACCGGATATATACAATATAATGCAATTTGTCTTTTATATGCAAGTTGGCACCTATGTGTTGCATTTAAGGAGATTTGACTACCACTCCTGTAACATGGTAAAAACGCACACTAACTAATTTTAAAATTTCAATGTTGCATGTATAATTACATACAGTATAAGGCCGTTCAAAGTTGATCCTTCGGTTAACATCATCCCCCTCCCTCAGCTGAAGTCTCCTCCCAAAAAATGAACAACCAATGAAAACACTGGATAACTCTCACCAATCAAATCGACTCATATTTTTCATTTTATATGTTCGTTTCATTTTATTCCATCCTTCCCAAGAGTTCTGAAAGTGATGTTAACCAAAGAATTAACTTCAAACGGCCCAACTGGCATGATGTGGTAGATACACGGTATCGGTAGAATAATAGTAAACTTGACGAACTTTTTTCTACAAAATTACTAGGTAAAAAACTACATGAATTTATATGACTTTACATAATTTTTCATGAATATTTTATGCATTGCTACAGACATTCGACAATACTACACAAATTTATATAAATTGTTAAGTAACTTTACAATTATATGATATTATCATGCTTTAAGTTAGCATCTGCACCAAATTGTAACTTCAAGCGCCTGAAGTTGAAACTGTCTAAAACTACTAACTAACGCGGGCAAATTTCAGGTGTTAATTTTAGTCAAGTGTGCCTAAATCGGTAACTTCAAGCAGGACAATATCACGTAAATACATGGACCTTCAAAGTTCGTGACGAAAACACGTGTCCGAATATCACTTAAGTACGTTTCTGTTATCTGGCAGATACTATACAAACATTGACGGAAATTATTCACGGAAATTTTTCACATTATTACAGTATTACATTATTACGCAATTTTTTTTTATTAAAATCTTATGATTATTTTAATATAAAAATCTGCAGTATAGTGTATGGGTCATGTATGAGTCAGTGTATGGTCTTTTGTCATATGCTTTTGCTGACATATATGTATTGTCATGCCAGATACCAAGGAATTACGATTGATTATAAGATAGTCGATTAATTATTATGATTAATTATCTTAGGACCTTTGCAAAATATATTTTATTTGTAGCCTATTTCAAGATTATGAAATCGATTAAAGAATTAATTGAATCTAGCATACAAACATATATATATGACTTGTGAGAAAATGATTCTACAGGTAGATGCATTTAAGGTAATAAATACAACAAGTTTTATACAATGATTTCAACTCAAGAACTTGAAATTTTTTGATTTAAAAGAACCGGAAATTACTTCATTAAAATACAATAATAAAAAGTTCAGATACATGTATAGGAATAATCTAGATAAATGATATTTATAAGCTTAATGATCATCAAGTAAACTAGGAATCCTATCAACAAATTTGGTCATTACAAAAACAGTAAATGCTGTACTAAATAATTCTGCATAAGTATAAGTTGGCAAATCAGCACCTAAAAGTCTTGCCGTTCGGAAAATACATATCGTTGCTAATTGGATTATATCAATAGTGAATAATGTGGTTTGGTGATAAAGTGTTCGTAATGTAAAAGTATCATTACGAATCTTTCTTATCTCATAAAATAACTTCTTATAAAATAATGACTCGCAAACTATGTAATAAAGGCGAAAGACGATCACTACAGATTCTCGTATCTTATAAATTATGAGTATGGTCATACATAAAGGAGAGCAGTATGATCCAGAACATTGAGAGCTATCGACGATACTAATTATGAAAATTGTAAACAGCTCAAGGAAGCGTAATGTCATTATGACTCGATGAAACCATACAAATCCAGCGCTTCTAAATGGCCGAAATACTGCCGCACAACGTATATATGCAAGATGTAACAAGAAGGGTTTGGATAGGAAATAAAAGAATTGTATAATTGGGTATATCCAAAGATATAACAATACATTTGTGGTAGTCGGGCATTTTGCAAAGCTTACTACATATGCACAATTTGGTCCTGATATTGCAGTACTCGTACAAAATGAGCTTGCGGACATGATGAAAGGCATAAGCATTTCATTGATAAGGATTGAAATGTTTATGAGAATAAGAAGTCGATATCCTTTGCCAATGCTTTTCTCTACCAAAGCTCGACTGAATGAATCTAATGTTAATGCGAAGGCTATAGCGACTAGCCATGTTGCAAAGATATTTTCAGGAACACTAATAGATGTGGTGTCTTTCATTAGATAAATTACTATAGATTAATGCCATAAATTTTCAAAATTTATGTTGTCAAGAAATACTTTTTGTATGATTCTTTTAATGTGGTTTTTAATTGTTCTCACATATTATATTCGAATAACGGCCGAGTAACATAACATATAACCGAGTAACCATAAAATGATTACAAGTATTATAGTTTTGAATCTAGATAATTATGGCAATTTATATTATATAAGAATTTATACGTGCACCACTAAGCTTTAAATTCAGATGTCAGCTTCTTAATTTGGTGTTAGACTATCCTAATTTCGGAAAAATTTACTGTGTTACCGTTACTTTCTAACCTTAGGAATTTATTTTATTAAAGTTGTTAATATCTAATATATATTTGATATATATTTGATATATATTCGATATATATCTGATATGTATCTGCATAATCTCACCAAACATTAAATAAATGTCGTAAAATAATATAAATTCTTTCGCCATAGTTTATTTATAAACAAATAATAATGCTGCACAACATTGATTAACCGGTCAAACTGTTGCGGTGTTACGTGAACTCACATATATACATGTTTCAGGGTATTTCAAATACCAATTGGGCAAAATTATGTAAAGATCAATAATAATACTACTATGGTCGGATTTTATGCATTCAATTGATCGGCAAAATTAATACATCTTTACTATTAAATTACTATCAAAAAAAAAGCGGTCAAAAAAATTGATGCAATTCATATACAAATAATTTTTCTCTAGCATATAATATAACTAAATGAAGTTACGATTTAAAAACTTTAATTAATCAATCATTTTTAACCATTTTTTCTTTTGTTTCATAATACGTATATGTTCTGGTTAAAAGATGAGCGTTTGTCATGAATTGGTCTTGATAATTAAATTTTTTGAAAAAAATTACAATTGTGTAAAAAGGGTTTTAATCATATTGTTATAAAATGCTATTATGATAATTTTAATGTTGGATTGTTTTAAATCAATTTTTGTAATCTTAAATATTCTAATTAAAAAATCATTCAAATTTTTACATAAATTGGTCTTGATAACTAAAAATTTAATATCATAATTATGTAAAAAGGTTTTAATCATATTGTATATAAAATTTTATTAAATATTATTCTGATAGTTTTAATACTAAATTATTTTAAAATCAATTTTTACAATTGATAATATTCTAACAAAAAATTTTATATGTTTGTTATATAAATTGATTTCAATAATCAAATTTAAAATTGCAATTATGTAAAGAAGTTTTTAATCTTATTATAAATAAAGTTTTATTAACATTTATTATAATAGTTTTAATATTAAATTATTTTAAAACAACTTTTTGATTGGTAATATTTTAACTAAAAAAATTATATACAATTGTTACAAATTGGTTTTTGTTAATAAAAATTTAAAAGAACAATTCTTATATATTATTATTTTATAGTTTTTATTTTCAAATATTATTGTTTTAAATTCATTATTTTATTCAAAATAATATAAAGTTTAATTGAAAAAATATATTTAAACTAATAACTAAAAAATATAAAAAATAAGATATTTATATCGAAAAAAGTTAAAATTATATTCTTTCTTTTTATTTTTTAAAAAAACCTTAATATGTATATATCTAATTCTTTTTATGAATTCAAAAAATTAGCACTAGTTAAGTTATAATAACAAATAATTTAAAAATAAAATTCAAAAATTATAATATAAAATTAGAAAGTATAACACTTTTATTATATAATTTATATATAAAAATTATTTTAAAAATTTAAAATAATAATATATTTAATATTAACATTTCTTTTAATATATTAATAAAATAATTTTTTTAAATATTACAAATTTATTCTTTTAGCAATTATTTAATACAATTTCAATTATAATTTGAAAATTTTTTTGATATTTATAAATATTAATTTATTAAAATTAATAAACAAAAAATTTAACTGCAACCTTTAAGATTATAATGTTTTTTACTATTTATAAGTTATTTTTAGAGAAGAATAATAACAATAAAGTCTATTATAGCAAAGAATTAGATATATAACAGTTAAATTCAATAAATAGGGCAGATTATTATATTTTTTGCAATTATGCAAACTGAATCTAAAATAGTAAGTATATCTGTAAAGAATAATACAAATACTATTTTATATTTAATACTTTATTTTTTTTTAAATATTAATGATGAGATCATGCCTTTAACTTTATTGAAATTCAATTGAAGTTTTTACAAAGAAAAACTTGCTTTTAAATTACATATGAAGAATA
>CAJVQA010006348.1:0-14996 GCA_910591915.1 Cetraspora pellucida | reverse complement strand
CAATGATATGCTTGGCAAAACAAAAAAGTGGCTTACCAAGAACATTAGAAAACTGCATAATAGAACACAAAGATCTTAATAGCTGCAGAACCTTGTGACAAAAACTAATAATGAAACAAATAGGATGTTTAATAGCAAGACTAAACAGAAAAGACAAACTAGGGCAACTAACAAAACTGAGAATAATGCAAAGTTGTTAAAGAGCAAGTTTGATAAAAGATATATGAAAAGTAAAAAAACTACCAGAAGATAAGTTATGTTGAAAGAACAATCTAGCCTGCTTGACAATAGTCAAAGCAAGAGAGTTAGGAATAAATATAAACACAGAAACTGAACTATGAACAACAAATGGTTATAGTCTTAGAGTAATCGAACTAATAGAACCATGACTATGAAAAAAAAGTGGACCCAAAATAAGTGAAACAGGACTCATATATCTAAATCAACTACTCGATACAAAAGAAGAAAGACTAATAACATGGCAGCAATTCAAGACCTACCAGAATCAGTCAAACAAGAGCAAAAAGGCAAAGTGGTTCAAAATGATAGAAACAAAAGTGCTCAACAAAACTAAAAGCAGAGAAGATAAAGAACAATTTAAAACAGACAAACACAATACACAAATAATAAAGATTAAATAGGGAACCTTGTCAAAGAATAGAAGATAAAAAGAATGGATAATACATAGTGCAACAAAGAATATGCAAATGGGAAAAATAGTCAAAAAGAAAAAGAAGAAGCTACTAATAGAACATTGGCAAATGCATAATATAGAAAATGACTTAATAACAAAAATTGACAAATGCAAGGAGTGTTTAAGAGATAAAAAAACAGAAAAAAATAGCTGCTGATATTGGATAAGAATCAACAATAATATATATATAGTTCCAGATGTGCTAATAGAGAAGAACAATAATATAATTAAGACAGCTACCAACCAACTAATAGAACATTTAAGAACAGAAAAACTAAGGAAAAATGAACAGAAACTAATAGGACTAAAGATATTAGAAGGCCTAGAAATAGAATTAATTAGGAAACAAAAATTAAGGGAGAATGTTAGTCAAGAACTAGTAGAGGTCTTAAGAAGAAATATATTAAGAGACAAAAACAAATATATAATATATACAGATAGTGCAGCAAATAAAAGAAATGATGAAGAAGCAACAGACAAAAACATGGGTATAGGTTGAATACAAATAGCTGAAGCATGAAATTGGTCAGAAGAAGAGGTAGCATTAGGAGTAAAAGAATAGCCTATGTCTATTACAGCTAAGGTGCTAGCAATATAGGCAGCAATCTTAACAATGCCAAAAGAGAAAAAGTTAGTTATATTTACAGATAGCAATGTAGCAATTAGAAACATTAGTAAAGGATTAGAAGGTATAGATAGAAATGATGTTCTTAAAAAGAAAAATGCACTATAGATATTGAAGATAATAGATATAGTGAAGACAAAGAATATACAGATAGAGTGGGTCAAAATTAAAAGTCATAGTAAAAATAGATAGAATGACAAAGCTGATAGTCTTGTGAAGAAGAGAACATTAGGCAGGAAAATAATTTTCCAGAAGAAGTTAGCCACAAAAAGATAGAGTACTGCCTAGAGTGGGAAAACAAGTAAATAGACATACCGGCAAGACTTTTATGTAAAATAGTAACAAACGCCAGACTAGAAGTAGAGTAGAAAGAAACAATAGCAATCAAGAATATTAAGCCAGAAGAAGTAATAATATATGATTGAATGTACTTTTGAAGAAGGCTAGATTCATCTAAAGGAGTACACTACCTAACAAGAAGAAGCAATACAAGAAGAAGCAGTATAAGAAGAAGTGCTTTCATGAAATGTATATTAAACAAACTCCCAATACTGGAAGAACTTAATAAAAGAAGGCCAGATATATATATAACAGCAGAATGCCAAGTTTGCTAAAGCAAAGTTAAAGAAACACAAGAACATTTGGCATCATGTAAGGAACAAACAAATTTATGAAAAAGGATACAGAAAGTATCTATTGTGATAGCATGAAACAGCTCAAAAGAAAAAGAAAAGAAATGAGTCCCACCTCTAGTATTATATACAGTACTTTTTGGACAAACAGAGCAAGAGGAAATAGAATTAAGAAAAACACTGATTAAAGGCCTAATTCCAAGAATAACACAAAACAGGTTATTTCAAATCTTAAGTACAAAAACAAAATAACACTTCGCAAACATAGTAGCAGAAACAACATTGAATACATTCTATGAACAAGTCTGGAAAATCTGCTGTGAAAAGGTCAACACATAGGAAAAAGAAAAAGAAATAACGAGTAAAGAGAAAAAAAAAAGACTAAGGGAAAAAGAAAAGTCAAGTATAAAGAAGAAAAGAAAGGCTAATCAGCAAGCAATAAAAGAAAAGAAAAAGAAAACAAAAGAAAAAGAAAAACAAATAGAAAAAGAAGTTAGAAAGATAGTTAACAAGCTTGTCATGAAAAGGAGAAGACCCTTTCATTATAGACTTTAAGTAGTTAGACAAGCAGCTTACTTCTGCTAGAAGTAATGTGGCAGGTTGCACTTAGGCACTACTAGGGTAGCCAGGTGATGCTAGGCTTAGTTGTTAGGTAAATTTTTGTAGTTACAGTAGTAGTTTCAAAAATCTTAATAAAGCATTAGCATGACTGCTTAAAAATAAAATAAATAAAAAAAAGAATGTTTTAAGATGAACAGATACAATACTCAAGTGATGAAGATAGAATGGAAATATATATCAGAAGATAGAAGAAAAAAGGAATGGATAATATATAGTGCACAAGACTGCAGATGGCTAGAGAAGATAGTAAAGAAGAAGAAGAAGAGAATTTTAGTAGAACACTGGCAAATGCAAGACAAAGAAAATGAATTAGCAACAAAAATTAGCAAATGTAGCAACTGTACAGAAGAAGAAGAATAGATAAAAGGTAGCTGCCAGCAATAAATAAGATTAAACAACAAAATTAGAGTAATTTCTAATACATTAATAGAGAAAAGTAACAACAAGATCAAGTTGACATTGGACCAATTAATAGGAAAAGTGAAAATAGAGAAGTTAAGAGATAATGAGCAAAAATTTATAGACTCTATAATGATAAAAGAGTTAGAACTAAAGATAATCAGGCAACAAAATCTTGATGAAAATGTCACCAAGAAATCATAAAGATACTAAAAAGAAACTTAACAAGAAACAAGAGCAAATTTGTTATATACACAGATGGTACAACAAATGCAAAGACCAGAGAGGAATTACTAGCTTAGAACATGGATATAGAATAGATTCAGACAAATAAGATGCAAGAATGGCCAGAGGAAGAAATATCACTAGGGCTAGAAGGATGAATAGCATTGACAATTGCAGAATTAGTAGCAATATGAGCAGCAATACCAAAAAAGAGACAATTAGTAATATATACAGACAGAAATGCTGCAATAAAAAATATTAGTAGAGGTTTAGAGCAAATAGATAAAATGAATATCTTTAAGAAGAAAAATGCAATATAGATAATGAAGATTATAGATCTTATTAATATGAAAAAGATACAAATAGAGTTAATAAAAGTCAAAAGTCACAGCAAGAACAAATAGAACAACAAAGCTAATAGCTTTGCAAAAAAGGGAACAAGTGAGAAAGTAATACAGATAGAAAAAGTCAGTTGTAAAGAGATAGAGTACTGCTTAGAGTAGAAAAACAGATGAACTGACATCTCAGCAAGACTGTTATGCAAACTAGTAACAAATGCAAGATTAGGAGCAGAATAAAGAGAAACAAATGCAATTAAAAAGTTGGAGTCAAAAACAGAAATCGTGATTTATGATTGGACACAATTCTGGAAAAAACTTAAAGCAACTAAAGGAATACATAGCACAACAAGAAGAAGTAGTACAAGAAGATATGCATTTATCAAGTATATAATAGATAAACTTCCAACCTTAGAAGAACTTAACAGAAGATAACCAGATATATACACAACAACAGAATGTTAAGTATATCAAGATAAAGTTAAAAAAACACAGTCACACTTGGCATCATACAAAAGACAAGCAAATCTCTGAAAATAAATCCAAAAAGTAACTATTACAACAGTCTAAAAAGGGTTAAAAGAAGAAGAAAAAACTCTCATCCTGCTATATGTACTATATATAGCACTGTCTAGAAAAAGTGAAGCAGAAGAAATAAAGATAAAAAAAGCTTTAATCAAAGACCTAATTCCAGAAAAGATACAAAAAAGATTAACACAGCTCCTAAATACCAAAGTGAGACAGCAGTTTATAGAGAAAATGGCAAAGACGCATGGGACACATTCTATGAACAGGTTTGAAGAATACAGTGTAAAAAAATTAATGAATGAGAGAAAAAAGAAGGCATAATAACCAAAATAAAGAAAAAGTAAGTTAAAAAAAAGGATTTAAAAAAGAAAAGAAGGGCAAGTCAGCAAAAGATTGAAGAAAAAAAGAAAATTAGCAAAAGAGAAAAATGATAGGATTAATGAAGAAACTAGGAAAACAATGTTGGAACTTGTTGTGAAAAGGAGAAACCTTTCTATTATGGACTTTAAGTAGTTAGACAAGTGGCCTACTTTTGCTTGAGGTAGTGCAGCAGGTTGCACTTAGGTACCCTTTAGGTGGCTGAGTGATGCTAGACTTAGTTGTTAGATAAACCTATGTAATTGCAAAAGTAATTTCAAGAATCTTAATAAAGTATTAGTATAACTGCTTAAGTTTAAAAAAAAAAAAAAACTAAAAAAAACCTTACCCAAACCTTTCAAAATATTTTAAACAAATTTTTTCAAACTACTAATCCTAATATTGCTTCTTTCTTTCAAACTTTTTTTACTACTTCTGATTTTATTGATTTTTTTTCTTTACAGTTAACAATACTAATTCTATTACTAATCAATCATGAATTACTACTATTCTTAATAACTTTAATTTAAATTTTAACAATTCTAATAACTATAACCAATTTAACAATTCTAACAACTTTAATCAATCTAATAGTACTCTAAACAAATCTCTATTTTAATCTTACTTTAGCATTCTTATATAACTAACTTACAGATTTTTTTATTACTGAAGAAATGCAATCTAATAAAAAATTATAAACTACTTTTTTTCTTTAACTTTTTACTTTTCTTAAAAAATTTCTTTACAACTTTATCTTGGCAAAAAATTAAACCTGCTACTTCTACTTAATCTGTACTTAAAACTTTATTTTACTATATTATTTATATAATAATTAGACAATAATCTAAATTTCTAACTGATCTTATTTACAAAAGCAATCCTAATATTAATAAAGTATTACAATTTTTTTGATTTTCTTAAATATACTCTTAAAAATCTTATTCTCAAATTTATTATTATTCTTTTAACTAAATTTAATTATTTTAAAATTTTTGTATCTTTAGTTATTATTCCTTTATATACTGCTCACAACTAACTTTAATTCTGTTTTAATATTGCATATCTTTATCTCTTTTTATCTAATAATTATTAATTTATTAATTACCAAAAATTTATTAAAGACTTACAACTTAAATTTAATAAATTTAAAATTAAATCTTTTACTCAAACTACAGACTATAAACAAAAATATTTTACTATTCAATTAGATGCCAGATTTAATATTAAACTCTTTTTTAATATTTCTAAAACATTTTTTCTTAAAAAATTCTGTATCTTCTTATTTAAAAATTTTTTGATTACTACAACTTTTGGTTTAAAACTTATTATTTCATTTATAGTCAATAATTTTTATCTAATATTGATAAAGAAAAAGTAAAAACCTCTTTCTAAATTTAATTTTTTTAACACTTTATTCTTTAATTTTCAAAACACTTTCCTAAAACCTATATATTTCAAAAACCTAATTCACTTTATGAATAATATAACAAAGTATTTTAAGTTATTAACTTTTACTATCTTACCTATAATAATAAATATTTCAATATCTTTAGAAAAAAAAGTTTTATAATAGTACCAAACTCTAATAATATTCTAAAAAATTTTATTTATTATTTTTTTTTAGATAATAAAACATAGATTTATTTAATTTTTAACATCATGCTTTTTTATAAAAATAAAAAACATACTACTTTATTTAACTAACTTATTTTTACTAAAGCTTTGAACAAGCTAGCTGACCAAATTAAAAACTTTGTTTGTATATAAAATAAAGTTAAAACTAATCTAAAGTATTATAACTACTATTTCTACTATACAGTTTCTTTCTAAGAAAGAGCCTATTAATTTATTAACAAAAAACATCATTGATACTAAATTTTTTGTTCAAATTATTACTTATTTCAATATTGTTAAAAACCAAAAGTCTATCTTTCTATAAATTGTTAAACACTTTAATGATACTGCTTATTTAGCAACTAAAAAGGTTTTAACAAAAAAATTTAATCTTGATTTTTAACTAATCTTAATTCTTGTCTTTCTTTTTTTATAATTTTCTTTTTAAGTTTTTTATTTTCTACAACAAACATGAAAGCAATCATTATCTTATTAAAAGATACAATTATAATAGTTAATAAGAAAAATAAAATAAGTAGACAGATAAACAAATCTATTTATATAGAAGGTTAGGTTAATAATAGTCAGATCTAATATACAAGATGGACTATAGTACCTTACATAGCTGTAAAAACCAAGTATATAGTAATTAACTCTGTAAAAAACAATTTTGCAAGATTATCTTTAATATATTATAATTTTCATACATGCTTTAACAAATTTCTTCTTTATCACAATTTATTATTACTTCTCTATAGTCAAATTATTCAAACTTTAATTTAACATATTAACAAATATAAAACAACAAAACTGTATTTTATATTATATTTTCTTTTTTTTTGGTATTAAGGTAACCTTTTTGGTTTTTTGACTTTTATTAATTACTTATTAGTAGTGTGGTTCAATGAACTACTTTAAGAGAGTGTACAATGGCTACATATATAACTTTTCTATATTACCTATTTAAGAAGTCTGTTTAAAGGTTTTCTACTAATTGCTATATCTAATACTTCTGCTTGGATGTTCTATTTTAAACTTTCTAAACCTGTAATCTGTATTAACTTATTAGATTATACCTAAATGTTTAGATTATCAGCTCAATCTTAGAACTAATTTATCTTTAAAGTAAACTATCTAGAGCTTTCTGTATCTATTTTTACAGCTGATCTAGATATTTCTATAGCAAAACCATACTTGCAGTAAGAACTTAACTATTAAACTACTATGTCTTTGTAGAGTTTACTTAAACTCTAATATTTACTTCATAGTATAATCTTGATACTTTAGTATATATCTAAATTTTATCAGATTCTCAATCCAGATGGCCTGTATAGGACTATAACCAGTCTATCAGTATATTAGATTAGTTCAATATTCTTTTTCTTCAATTTATTTTGGCAGCCTGATTGGTAGTACCTCTGAGACTTCCAACCCAGAGGTTCTTGCCCATTCAGTTACTAAGACCTAGGTATCTATTTCTCTAAACTAGCCTTTACAGTAGCACTATTGAAGATTTAGCTATTTCTCTTCTTAGATCTTTTCAAATTGATATTTGTTACTTAATTTTAATGGATTTACATAGTTACAAGAACTTATCTAGTGTTTGTATCACCTGATTTGTCAGTTTGCATTCTTCTATATAACTCCAACATTGCACAAATGCCTCATGATTTGCCAGTTATGCTAGTGTAACTACTATTACAGATATTTTAACTCAATCATTAGTAACAGATATCATAATATAAATATTATATAAGTGATTATATAAATATTCACTATCGATATCACTTGAAGGATTGACAACCTGACCATTTCATTAAATTATCACACTTCTTATATTATATTTACTGTTAATTCAATCTATTATAAAACTTATATATACTTTTCTAATATCACTCTTTTGTCTAATTATATTGTAATTCTTTTATATCTTCTTTTTATATTTTACAATCTTTTTTTTAGATCTAATTTTTTTACTTCTATCTCTATTTTATCTAATCTGTTTTTTGATAATAATTTTTTAATTTTTTCTAACTATAGCTCTTCTTTACTTTTATCAAATTTAACTTTATATTATCTTAATCTAATTATTGTTATATACAATGTCATAGTTATATACCAAAGCCATCCAAGTCTGTGATGCAAGCCTGACTCGAACCTATAACTTAAGCTTAACTTAAGCCCATAATCTAAATCTGACTTAAGCCTAACCTAAGTCTGTAACCTAGTCTCAATTCAAGCCTATAACTCAAGTCCAACTTAAGCCATAATCCAAGCTCATAACCCAAGCCTGTAACTTGAGCCTAACCCAAGACTATGATCCAAGTCTAAAACTCAAATCTGTTACAAATTCAAAACCCTATGCATATAAGTAATAAAGTAATAAAGTCTCGCATTAATAATATAGTCATAGCATGATTGGAAGTAATAATAAAGCCATGCATTAATAATATAATTATAGTGTAGTTAAAATAGTAATAAAGCATGCATAAGAAGGTGTGGTAACCTAGTGAAGTGGTTAGGTTGTCAACCTTCCAAGTGATAGGTTGAGTGTTCAAATCTTATTAATGATAAAAATTTGGATAATTACCTATATAATATTTATATTATGCCAACTGTTATTAATGATTGAATTAGAATATTTGTAATGGCAGTCATACTAGCATGACTGGCAGGTTATGGGCATTTGTGCAATGTTGAAGTTATATAGAGAAATGCAAAGTAACAAATCAGATGATGCAAACATTAGATAAGTTCTTGTGGCTATGTAAATCTATTAAAATTAGATAACAAGAAGTTCATTTAGGAAGACCTGAGTAGAGAAGTAGCTGAATCTTCGATGGCCTTACTGTAAAGGCTAGTTTAGTAAAATAAATACCAAGGTCTAGTACTCAGTTATAGTAACTAGATGGGCAAGAACCTCCAGGTTGGGAGTCTCAAAGGTATCACTAATCAGGCCATTAGAACAAACTGAAGAAAAAGGATATCAGGCTGACCCAATATACTGATAGACTGGTTATAGTTTTATATAGGCTATCTGGATTGGGAGTTTGATAAAAAGACAGAGAAAAAGGCAGAGATATACTAAAGTACTGAGGTTATACTATGAAGTAGATGCTAGGATCTAAGTAAACTCTACAAGGGCATAGTGGTTTAATGGTTAGCTTTGACTGCAAGTATTAGTTCTGCTATAGTGATATCTAAGTTAGTTGTAAAAATAAGTACAGAAGACTTTGAAAAGTTTATCTCAAGGATAAATTAGTTCTAAGATTGAGATAATGATCTGAGCATCTGGGTATAACCCAGTAAGTTAACACAAATACAGGTTCAAAAAGTTTAAAGTAGAACACTCAAGCAGAAATGTTAGATATAGCAATTAGTAAAGACCTTCAGGCAGACTTTTTAAATAAGTAATATAGAAAAGTTACATATATAGCCAATTGTATACTTACCTGTAGTAGTTTATTAAACCACAATACTAATAAGTGATTAATAAAAGTCAAAAGACCAAAGAGGTCATCTTAATACCAAAAAAAATAAAAATAAATAAAGTGTGCATAAATAATATAGTTATAGTTTTGTAATACCTAAGTAAAAAATGCAATAGCAATTAGTAATTAGTAAATAAGAAAAAGATATAAAAAAAAAAAGCAAAATATATACTTAGCTTTAGTTTGATCAATACAAATTCTTTCTTATGCCTTACCAAGCTTCTTATACTGTGCTATGCCCTGTTTCTTGTTAAATTATATACATTTAAAGTGATCCTGGTTTTGTAACATACAATGTTGAGACTTTAATAAATTTATTAAAAGAAAAACATAACAAAATTATTGTCTTAATCATAATATATTTATTACAAGCATTACAGAAACCAAAATTTCAAACAAAACTAATCTCTTTTTTTGTAATAATAACTTCTTTATTTACTACTAGTCTAACTTTCTATTTCTATTAAAAGTACTACTATCATGATTCATAATTATCTTAAATTTTATGTTCATAGCACAGGTCAAATATATAAATAATAATAAATAATAGAATATATCTATATAGTTTTATTAGTTTGCTAATATGCATATCAGGTAATATATATATAAACTAACAGTTATCTATATTATAAAAAGATTAAATGTAAATATTAGCTATATAATAATATATCTTTAGTTTTTTAATATTCTTCTGTTATATATAAAAGGATAAAATAAAAAGAATAATAATAGTAAACTAATAGATGTTAGCATCAAAGCAAGTTATAAGTATATAAAAGATATAAGAAATATATATTTATTTTTTATTCTGATATTCATCTTGCATGTTAGTAGCATCACAGTAAGGTATATATATATAAAAGATATATATATATTGATATATATTTTACTAATATTCATTTAACAACTTCATAGTATAAAGCAAAATAAAGTATATAAAAGTCTATATTAATATATTTTCTTCTTTTATTATCTTCATATTTATTTTACAAGTTCTTTAATATAATAGCAAAACAAAAGTATATAAAGATATAGATTGATATATATATTATTCTTTTCTTTTTTTAATTATTATTTACTTTCACTTTCTCTTTTTTTTTCTTTAAACTCTAATAGTCTCTGAAGAAAGTATTCTAAGGCCTGCAGTGTTTACAATTTTATCATCAACAGAATCTGACCTACTTATATCTATATATAGAAGGCAGAGTTAATATAATTTAAATACAATGGGTGTAGTGACCTAGTGAAGTGAATAGGTTGTCAACCCTCAAGTGGCAGGTCTAAGGTTCAATTTCTACAGATAATGAATTTTAGAAATTATACCTGTATTATGATAACTGTCTCTTGCTGATCAGTTGGGTTTTGAGCATCTGTAATCTTAGATACACCAAGTCAGGTTCTACCTGACATTGGGAGCTTGGAGCATCTATGCAAAGTGTAATATTACATAGTACATGTACATAGAGGAATGTGAAAAACTAGTGTCATATAAGGCTTTAGTGCAAACTCATGATAAGACTACTAGGCGTAGAAGGCTAAGAAACTGAAGAGATAGAAACTCACTTGGAAATCCTAAGTAAAAAGATAGCACAAACTTTCGATGGTGCCATTAAACTGATGGAAGCTCATGAAATACCTTCATAAGAACTGTTAGATAAACTGGATAACAAGATATGTAGAGGAGTACATGACCAACTAGGCCACCAAAATTACTAAAGGAAAAAAATACATAAGTATATCATATCAGGCCATCTGAATTGGAAGTCTGGGGAGTCAGTTAGTTCTGAGTTACAGCTAGTAGAGGATGATGAAGAAGAAATTAGAAAAATGAGTACCAGAGTTTAGTAAACTTTACAAGAGTAATAGTGGTTTAAAGGGTAACCCTAACTGCAAGTGTTGGTCTCAGCCATAGCATCAAACCAGGTTAATGGTAAAAGAGAATATAGCTCACTCTGGTAGGTTTACCTCAAGGATAAAAATAGTCTAAGAATTATAGTTCTATAGTCAAATGAGAATAGATCTAGGTTTGTAACCTGGTGAAATTAATACTAGGGTTAGATCAGAGGGTTTAAATGAAACATCTAAGCAGGGATGTTAGGTATGGCAACTGATAAGGAACTCTCAAATGGACTTCTTAAATAGGTAATATAGAAAAGTTACACATATAGCCAGTTGTACACTTGTCTAATAGTTCATTATAGATATGTCTATATAAAACATGTACCTGCTATAAGTATTAATAAAAAGCTTGGACCAAAAAGATCACCTTAATACTGAGAAAAAAAAATAATAATAATTTAAATACAATTTAAATTAATGTATTTATTTAATTTATCTGAAACTATATTTGATACTTGATAGCTAATAGTAGCTTCAATTATAGTATTCTTTTTGAATATATGTGCAAAGCTTTTATAAGCCAGTATGTTTTCTAATTCTAAGATTTAAAAAATATATATGTTATTTTTAAAATTGGAATTACAAATTGAATTGATAAATAAGAATAAATAGTAAAAGGAAAAATATATTTATATTAGTTTATTATATATTTAATAAAAATCAATATTAGTAATTACTTTAAAATATTACCAATATTGATAATCATAAAATATATGATAAACTGATTCTATTTATAAAATTTATTTAATTTATAAACTAAAATTTTGCTGATTTAGATATTATATATGATTCTTATATTAAGAAGCTTATTTTAGCAATTTTTAATTTAATTTTTGAATAGATATATAATTTATATATATTCTATTTAATTTATTTAAAATTGTTTATATGCAAGACATTTCATATAATAAAAAATATATTTTTTAAAAGTTAACTAATACTTATCTAAAAGATCAGCTAGTTCTATATAAACCTCTAGTTTCTTAGAAACTTCTATTTGCATATTTTTACTTTTATCTTACTCTGTTTTTTTACTTTTATTACTAATTACTTTAAATGCTGCTGATTGGTCAAATTGTTTTTGTCAAATTTAGAATTAGTATTAGTTTCTACTATTTTGAATTATAAAAATAAGTGCTGCAAAGCTAAAATATGCAAATTTTATAAGATTTATATATTTTAGTTTTGTGGTATACAAATAAAAAATTTTTGTTAAATAATAATAAATAGATTTATATCTGTAGATGAAAGTTTAAAAAATTTTTTGAATAGTACTACAGATACTGTAGGTTTTAGGCAGAGGATTGCTTGAACCAGCTACAGATTTATAGTCACTATTAGAAGAAGACTCAAAATTACTATGAATAATATATTGTTCTATTGATGTGCTAGTGATATCAGTTAATTTTATTGAGCTATTAGAATCAGCAGATGATGTTGAACTATTAGTATTAGGACAAATCCATAAATAGAAATTAGCCAGTCTGGTGTATTAGATGGTAGTGTAGAGTTTTTATTAACTAAATAGTATGCATTTATCCAATAATATTAACTTGTTTTTTTTTAACTTTTCACAGCAATTACTCTTTTAGCTAATCATAAAATTTCCTTAAACTAAAGTAAATTAAATAAATAAAATATTTTTAATCTGCATAAATTATTAAAAAAAAAGAAAAAAAAAATAAAAAAAATAAAAAAAAAGTAAGCTATTAAAAAAAAGATGTAGCTTTTAAATTTAACCAATATGAAATATCCAAATATCACTAATATATAGAATAAATTAATAAAAATTAAGCAAATTTTTTTTAAAAAAATTAAATAATAATTTGCTTAATTTTTATTAACTCAATCTGCTCTTGTAAAGTGATTTAGATAAGAAAATTTTGGTATAATAAATATTCTATAGCATTATATAAAATATATATAGTATAATTTAAAAGATTACTTTATTATAACAATGTATCTTCTATAATAGAGTTGTTATAACAAGAATCAATAAATATTATTATTGGTTTTCAAGATTGAATTTAGTAATAACAAATAACAAAATTGAAAGCCCAAAGTCTTATTTTTTTTTGACTTTACTAACTTAAATATAGATAAGTTTAATATCAATAGTTATATATAATACTTTAGAAGAATGTTATTTTTTTTTTTTTATAGTTAAAGTCTATATTTTGGAGATGTGATATTTTATTTGTTTTGTTAGAAAACAGGTGCCTCTAGGGGCTTCCTTACATTGAAGGTTACAACTAGCCACACGTGCATTTTTGGTGCCTAATTTAAGTAGTTCACTTATATATTGCTATATAAGTTTTATACTAGTTGTTATATCTGCAAACCAACTAGGAGTCTTGCCTATTTAAACCCTTTGCATATGCAATCTTCCTTGTATCATGAAAACATCTCAAGGCTACACCCATCCAAGTTTCCGATGCTTATTATTACCCTTAGAACTACTTTATTCTCAATAGGAAACTTACTAGAGTCTTTATGTCCCACACATATAGACTTAGTTTTATGCAACATGCTATAGTTATCTAACACTTGCAGTCATAAGGGTTATCTGTTTAACCATTATGTTACACTATTTTTACCCTTATAAAGTTTACTAGAACCCCAGCACCTATCTTTTTGGCATTTTCTCAATCATTCTCTACTAGCTGCAACTCAGAACTATCAGTCTTATTTCAGACTACCAATCCAGATAGCATACTTATGTATTCTTTTCTTCTGGTGAATCTGGCAGCCTGGTTGGTTATGTGCTTCTCTACACATATTTGACATCTGGTCTTAATCTTCAGTTCCTATGAAGGTGTTTCATGGGCTTTAACTAGTCTGATAGTACTATTGAAAGTTTATGCTACCTCTTTACTTAGAAATTTCCAAGTAGGTTTCTGTTATCTTAGGTCCTTAGTCTTCTATACCTAATGGTCTTATTATGGGTTTGCACTGAAGTCTTATGCAACACTGGTTAACATTCCTCTATGTATATATAATGTTACACTTTGTATAGATGTCTGAGCTTCCAAAGTCAGAAGGACCTGATCTGGTATATCTGAGTAATAGCCATATAAGGCCAACTGATCAACAGAAGACAGTTACTGTAATGCAGATATAATTTTTAAATTTCATCATAGATGGGATTTGAACCTTAGACCTGCCACTTGGAAGATAACAACCCAACCACTACACTAGGATCACTATCCTCTGAATGTTAATTTTTATTTAATATTTTGATAACCTGTTTATTATAGTTATTTTCTTGATAAATCTTATCTTTATGTTTTCTATATGCCTATTCCTTATTAGTTTTAGAAATTTCCTTACTATAGTAACTTCTGATAGTTAAAATATGCTTAAGAGGGTGTGGCAACTTAGTGAAGTGGATAAGTTGTCATACCCCCAAGTGGTAGGTTGTGAGTTCAAAACCCACCGATGGCGAAATTTGGATAATCACCTATGTAATATATAGACAGTATTACGGTGATAACATTCTGTTGATCAGTTGGGATAGGATACCTGTAACTATGGTCGCACCAGCATGACTGGCAGGTCTGGGGCATCTGTGTA
>CAJVQA010006347.1:0-14997 GCA_910591915.1 Cetraspora pellucida | reverse complement strand
GCTAAAAGAGTTGAACTCTTAGGTCAATCAGAATTTAAAATACTTGATAATGATCAAAGCTCTATAACAATACTAGGATACAACATTGACATAAAAGGAAATTCAGAAAAGTCCACTTGGGAAAGCCTTACAAAGAAAATCAAAGATAAAATTAATGAACTTTCACAAAGAAATCTCTTTTTCAAGAGAAGAATTCTAGCAGCCAAAACCTTACTTATTTCCAAAATATGATATCTGGCATAACTTCTTCCTCCAACAAGAAAGCAGCTAAATGAAATTAACCAACTACTAACGAACTAGATAAAAAGAAACTCCAGAATGCTACCTCAATATTTAGTATTTCAGCTCAGCTATGAACAAGGTGGGCTTACTGCACCTATTCTAAAAGATATGCTAGATGCTAGACTACTCTTAATATGGCTCAAACTCTTATCAAGTAATGCATTTTGGGCTACTGTAGAGAAAGACACTATAACCTCAGACCTTTATAACAAAAGAAACATTTTAGTTTTAAATGCACTAACACAGATGCCACTCAATCTAAAGGCTGGACTGATAAATAGAAGCCCTATTTAAATGCATGAAAAAGATTTAAAGGAAAAATAGAAACCAACAGCACCTGGCCATGGCAATTAGAAGAAATCCAAATAGGAAACATATCAGGCAACCAATACAAGGTTAAAGAAGCTCTGAAAAGTCTTAACACCTCAATAAACCTCAAGAAAGGACAATTTGAATGGTTAAACATAAAAGGAGTTCTTAACAAGAAAAAGAACATAATGTAGCATCTTGCTCACTGTGCACTCTCTCTAGGATATTGGCTTATACATGTTAGTCAAAGCAATTTGGGAGATTGCCCTAACTGCCCACATACTACTCAATCATTGGAACACTTTGTCTTAAAGTGCCTTCTTAGCAAGAAAATATAGGAAACAATCTACAAATTTCTCAAATATGCAGCTGAACCCATCCTGTCTATAATAGATAATATTCTTTAAGCCACTAACATATCTTCAGCTTATAAAAAGAAAGCAGCTATCTGAATCCACATGAACACTATATGAAATATGATGCTGATATACCCAAGCTAGATGGGGCAACTAAACTATTCCTATAGAAACAATAATTAATATAGTAAAACTTAAAATAAAGCATGAAATCAATTTATTATATACACTTGTAGCTAGAAAATTACCAACTAGAAATAGAGAATTAGATTCTATCCTAAAATTCATAAAGTAACCTTAACAAAATATGTAACTCTATAATAATTGAATAATTACAAATAAAATGTATGCTTAGATGTGTTTTTAATAATAATAAAAAAAAAAAATAAAAAAAAAAAAAAAAAATATATATATACTGATATAGCTATAACAACATCAGAAAATTTCTTTCTAACTTTTTATCAAACAACACATGAAAACCAAAAAATAGTCACCTAACTAGACTATATATTTATAGACTCTAATTATAGTTACCTTTGCCAAAGCACCTACACTCACTTTGGCAACTCAGACTATCTTCTAGTTGAAAGTAAACTTAGTTTCAAAACCTTCTATAACTATAAATTCTCTTAAAAATTTAGTAGAAAATCCTGAAATATTCCAGAAATCAAGACAGACATTCTTAATAAACTTCAAGAAACTAAAGACACCTTTAACTAAGATCTACACAAATGCATAATATAGTCAATAATTAAAGCCTATAGACCTCCACCTCCTTCTAAGAGAAACATCTAAAGAATTTATAAAAAATTATGTAATATAAACAACAAAGTGGCCAAAAACTCCAATCTAGAAGAGCTCAAGCTAATAGCAGAAGACTTAAACTTAAAATTACAAGAAGAGATTAGAAAAATAGTGAATCAGATCAAATGCTAAATGAATTGAAAAAGGCAAGAAATCTACAAATACTCTTTTCTCTATACAAATTAAAATGCTCTATAACCTGTAGCAGTAAAATACAAATACCAAATAGTTCAAATAACACCTTACAAGAACAAGTACTAAATTACATTAAAAAAACATATTAGGAAATCTACAAAACAGAAAAAATTAACAAAGAAGCTATAAACCAACTTACCAATAACCTAATACAAGTTTTACCAGAATATAACTAACTATTAACTAAACCAATAATAGAAAAAGAAATAGGATTAGTAATTGATAAATTACCAAACAACAAGCACCAGGCTTAGATAGTCTCACTTATAAATTTTACAAAAATATCAAAAAGCTCATACTGCCTACCTTAGCCAAGCTTTTTAATAGCATAATAGACAATGGCAAAATACCAACCTTCTGAAGCAAAAGTATGATTACTCTAATTTCTAAGAAATCAGATAACCTAGCCAATATAAACAACTGGAGGCCAATCTTGCTTGTTAACTCAGATGCAAAAATCTTTATAAAATTTTAGCCAACTGAATTAACCCTATTTGTAATGACATTATTGAGCTATTTTAACAAGCCTTTATTGCTCACAGGTCAATAACAGACACAGCACTTGATATAATTACAACTCTCAGAAATCAGAATGATCAGTTTAAACAATACTGGATGCTGCTACTAGATCAACAAAAAGCTTTTGACAGGGTCAACCATATCTTTATTCAGCTTGTTCTTGAGAAAATGAACTTTAGCAACAAATTTATCAACATAGTAAGGGCCCTATTTAGCACTCAAAAAGCACATATTTTAGATTTCAGACTTATTTCTGAGCCATTTAAAGTTGAGTAAGGAGTCAGACAAGAGAACCCTCTTTTCTTATTATTATATATGCTTGCAATTAATTTACTAATACAAGCAATTGAACAAAATATCAAAGGTATATCAGTTAATAATAAGAAATTTAAAATCATGGTCTACACAAATGATTTCTCAATTGGTATTAACTCTCTTTCTGACTGGTCCAAGTTATAAAAAATTCTTCTCTGCTAAGAAAAAGCCTTCAATATAAAAATCAACAAAACAAAATTAATTCTTATACCAATTACAGAAAATGCTTGCAAAATTGAACTTACTGAACAATTGAACTTTAAGCTAATAAATAACAACCAAAAAACAATTACTATTCTAGAGTATACTACAGATATATACAGAAACCCAGATAAATCTCTATGAGGCAACTTAACTTAAGACTTATTAAGAAGAAATCTATTCTTTAAAGGAAAAATTCTTGCAGCCAAAATATTAATTATATCCAAAATATGATACTTAGCTTATCTTCTACTGCTATCAAAAAATCAACTAGAAGAAATCAATAATTTAGTAAAAGGCTGGATCAAAAATAATTTGAAAATGCTTTCTTAATACTCAATATTTCAAATAAGCTATGAACAAGAAGGTCTTGCAACCTCAGTGCTAAAAGACATATTAGATGCCAGACTTCTATCAATCTGAATTAAGCTATTATCAAACTACATCTTTTGGGCAAGAACAGAAAGAAGACTAATATCTATTAAACTCTCAAACAAAAAAAATATTTAAGTTCACAAAGCTCTTTAGCAGTCTTCTTGTAAAACTAAAAGCTGGCCAGACAGATGGAAACACTATGTTATAGCATGATGTAGATTCAAAGGCAAAATCGATGCCAACACAATTTGGCTATGGGAAACATCTTCTATCAAAATAAGTAATATGGATAAAGCTGAATTTATAGTCAAAAAAGCAATTAAAAGTCTTTATGAACAGCTCATTCTACAGCCAAATAGCACTTTAAGCAGCAAAAGCATGTCTTTACTACCTAGCTGGCTTATTATTCTTAGAACCTTAAACAAGAAAAAAAACATTTTCTGGTGAATTGCTCATCATGCTTTGCCTCTTGGCTACCAGCTTAAGCATATTGCTTATAATAATTTAGGAGACTGCCCAAACTGTCTCATAGTTTCTCAAACTATTAAACATTTCATACTAAAATGTCTACTAAGCAAAAAAATCTGAGAAACTATATACAAATTTCTCAACTTTTCAGAAAAGGTACAACTTTCCTCTTCACTAGAAAATATTCTACAGAAAACAAACATAAATGATATAAAAAAATATAAACTGCCTTATAGCTATATATCTTTACTATCTATGAAATCTGGTGTTAATACACTTAAGCTAGATAGAAAGACAGAATAATTCCAATACAATTAATAGCAAACATAATTAAAACCAGGCTCAATTATGAAGTTAACTTGCTTCACAAATTAGCCTATAAACAGCCCCTTATAAAAAACAAAAAAATTAGTATCATTCTTAGATATATTAAATCTCCAATATAAATATAATACTATTTTAATATATAAATAAAAAGCATGCTAAAATGCATTTTTTTTAAAAAAAAAAACAAAAAAAAAGACTAAGTTTTCAAAATATTTATAACTTTGAATATAAAAAGCCAAAGCTTAATAAATTTGAGACAAATGCAATAAAGAAAAAAAACAAAAACAAAAAATAGTACAAAGTAAAAAGAAAAAGCATCAATTATATAACAGATTAAAGAACATCAAAATATATTACAAAAAATACTAAAAAAGCTTAATAAGTTAAATAATAAGCAAGTAAATTCTGTTTATAGCTTCTAAAGACCACCTTAGTTGAATTAAAGAACCTTGATACAAAGAAAAAAAATACTTCTAAAATAATAAAAATTAGTAAAAAAGTTTGCTCTAATTAAGAATTAATATATAAAGAAGCATTACTAATAAAGTTAATTAGAAAAAGCAACTTGAAACTAAACATTATATGTTATAATATTAATAGAATAAAAAGCAATTATTACAAAATAAAATTAATGTATAAAGAGTTTTGAACAATAAGATTAATATACCAGATTAGGCAAAACAAATATTAGTAAAAAAAAGGTTTTTTTATTTCAAAAAATCTGAACAAATATAAAAGTTTTTGATCAAACTCAAATACATTAAAAAAGAAAAGCTTAGATGCAGAATACTAATAAAAGAAAAATGAAAAAAATATATTAGTCAAATAAATAAAGTTAGTAAGTATATAATAGTAGCAAACTTCATATTTAAGCAATTAGAACTTATAGTTATAATGGTATATATTTCATCTAACAATAAAGAAAAACAGAGAAGATCCAAAGGTCAATTATAAAAAGATATATTAAAAAAACTTACAAAACAAAAACAGTAATTATAAGTAACTTAAACTGCATTATAGATCTAGAGTTAGATAGGTTTAGCATAATAAAATACAGCTTTTTTAAAAAAAATCTAATTATAAAATGACTAATAAGTTAGGATTTTAAAAACTTATTCAAAATAGAAAATCCAAGAAGTAAAATATTTTTATAGATGAATGAAGAATTTAGTACAAGAATTAATCAAATTTGAATAACAGATAAGCTTGCAAATAGTTTTATTAATGCAAAGATCCAAGATATATTTAATTGTAATAATAGTGACTATGGTGTAGCATTTGTAAGATTAGAATTAAACTAACTAGTTGCATAATATAGAATGTTAAAACTTAAGAAATTAGAACAGTATTGAACAATTTTCTTATATGAAAAAATAGCAATAAAGAATGAAACAAATATAGAAAAGAGTTAGACAGTATATTTAGAAACAAAAACCTAGCACAAATAATAAAAAAAAGTAGTTCAAAACATGCAACGAAGACTTAAATAAAATATAAAATATTATAAATAAAAGTATATTAAAACTAGCAAAAAAGACAATGCTAAAAAAAAAGTTCTAAATACTGTTGAAAACAAAAAAAAAGTATTATTATAACTAGAAAAATAGATTAGCTTAAAAAAGAAAAACATTGAACTAGATTTAATTTTGAAAAATATAAAAAATTTTAATAATATAGCAAAGTATATAAATAAGCAACATAAAACTAGTATAAAAAAATTTTAAAGATATAGACAGAAAAAATAATTTTTGATATATGTAGCTAATAAAAGATTCTTTATAAAAGGAAAGTAAAAAAAATAAAAAGACAGGTTAAAAAAAATAAGACAAAAAATTAAAAAAAAATGTTAAATAAATAATAGTAAGCAAAAAAAATATTAACAAGTCTATTAAACAAACTATTAAATAAAATAAGAATAGACAAACTTGTTAAGCTTAAAAACTTGAATAGAATACTAGTAACAAATTTATAAGAGATATTTAAAAAGACCAAAAAATATTTTTAGCAACAATTTAGAGTATAGAACTTCTAAAGCAATAAGGTTAAAAATAAGTAGGATAGAATATATTAACTAAAAAAAAAAATTGATAAAGATTGATATAAACAGCTAGATCAAGATATTACAGAAAAAAATAGCCAAAAATATTATTAAAACTTAAAAATAATACAGCTTTAGGTATGTTAAGAACCACCTATATGTTAATTAAGACAGCTAGCAATTAAATTCAAAAAAACTTCAGAAAACTTGCAAAAATATGCATTAAAACAAAAACAATATTCAGAAAATAAGAAATATTACAAATTTATTCAATACCAAAAGACCTAGATTAGCAAGATAATTTAAGCAATGTAAAACCAATAGCATTGCTAGAAACTTTATGAAAATGTATAATTAAAATATTTATAAAGAGTTTGGCACAAATATTTTGTAAAAAAATATTCTAAAAAGGTCAAACTTTGTAGATTTGCTAGAAGAATTAACAGAAGAGCCAGTATATATTATTAATGTTATAATAAAAAATGTAAAAGATAACAAAAAAAAATTCAAATTGTAATTTAAAAAAAGCTTTTTCTGCTGATTCTCAATTCCAAAACAAGAAAAACCAAAATACAAGAATAACAGGAAAACAGACTAACAAACATCTTTTAGATAACTAACAAAAAAGCTATATCAGAAGGAAATATATATAGTATAGCAATGTTTAAAAGACAAAAGAAGCTGTACTAAAATATTAACAAAAAACAGCAATATTTTTAACAAGAAAAATAAAATTTTTGAGAAATTGATATTATTCTAAAAAAACAGAAAACAAAACACATGATAACTGTAGCAACAACAAACAACAACAAACAAACAAGACTCATTATCTAATTAGAAAACAACAAGCATTACTATAGAAATAGTAATGTAGTACTAACAACATATTAACAATATACAAAAGCAAAATTCTAGATACTAATTAGCCAAAAAAGAAAGATCTAAACAAAAAAAAAACTCTCTTCAGTTCACTACTGAAAATATAACAAACACAAAATTTTGTTACAAAAACTAGAAGTTACTTTTCAAAACTCAAGTAAAGACTTTTATTCCAAAAAAATGCAACCTATTTGTAAATATGAACAAGTTACAACACAAGAAAGTCAGACTTGATACAGTTAAAGAAAGAACCTTTAGCTTCACTGAAAATGAAAAAAACAAAAAAAAAATAAAGAAAACTTCATAGCAACAAAAGTAAGCAACACTTCAAAAGTCAAAAACAGAACTGAAACCTTTGCTAGCTTAGCAATAGAAGGAGCTTTTACAAACTGGACTTTATATATAGGGAAGGAGCTAGAAGCCAAAAAAAAAATTAAAGCTCTTAGAAAAGACAGAAACACACTTTAATCAAGCTAACCAAATTAGAACAACTAATAGTTAACAAAATGCAAACAACAATCAAAAAGTAATATATATTTCAAAAAACAACAAACACAAAGTTGAAGAAGACAAAAAACATGTACAAAATGTGACAGGTAACATAACCAAAAACATGTACAATATGTACAACATATGCAATATATGTCAAAAGATAAAAATCAAACATATATGATAGGAAAAAACAAGAAAATATACAGAGATGCAGAAACTAACCTTATAGACACAACAGCCTATGGCTATACAAGAATAAACAAAATAGAATCTGACAATAAAGAAGTAAGGCCAAAGCAGTAGTCTGATCTGTTTTCTAAACTAAAAGATAAAAAAACCATCTTTGCAAATTACTCACCTAGACAGAAAATATACTCTAAGAATGAAAATGCTTTAATCATCAATATACAAAGCTTAAGCAACATCTTTAACAATAATATAATTTTAGCTTTTGCTTTAAGTCTGAGCAAAAACCTTATTGGAACCAAAATTTATATGACTAAAGGCAAAAGAACATTACTTAAAGTGGTGCTTAAGAACAAAAAGAAAGTACAATTTTATGCTGCAGAAGGAATTGTGCTTTTTAAACTGTTACTGCTAGAACACATTTCAGTAAACTTGACCTGATCTTTTCTGACCATTAAGCTTAGAAACATGCTAATAGAAGACATAAAATCAATTAGCAATAAGGTTCTAGAAGCTTTTTAATATATAGGACAAATAACTTTAATTAAACCATTATTTTTTGAAGAAACAACAGTTTGTTTAGACTAATGGCTAATCACTTTTGAGATTACAGATGACTTAGAGCTGTCTACAAGAATTCCAAGAAGTACATATATTAATAACTACAAGGTCATTACTGACTAAAAGAAAGCTCCAAAAATCTGCTTCTATTGCAAAAAAAAAAAGCACATTAAAAAAGATTGTGCAGAGCTTAAAGCCTTAATTGAAGCTAAAAGAATACTTAAGAAAGCAAAAAAATTAAAAGAACTAACAGAAGCTCAAAACCCAAGTACATCTACAATAATAGAATTCAGTAAAGACAACCTATATATTGGCAAAAACACAGAAAAAGAACAAGAGAAGGGCCTTAATACAGAAGCCACAAATACAAACACAGAGGATCTAGAAATGTCTATATCAGATAAAGAGATAAAACTAATAGATAGTCTTAGCAATGCCAAGTTTATTATCAAAAATATGAAAATAGACCTTTCTAACAAAACAAACAGCCCAGAACAAAGTCAAAACATGGATGAAGATGCATTATTTACTTTTGTTACTTACAGAAAGCAAAAAACAAAAAGCAAAAGAAAAGACCAAATAAAAATCAACTATTTTTATAGAAATGTAAACAGTCACTCACAAGAATGTCTATTATACAGAAACTAACCACTTTCAACTAACAATTATTAATGATTAAAATTGGAACATTAAATATCAAAGAATTAAATAACAAATGAAAGGCACAAAAAACATTTACACTTTTAAAGACATACAAATTAAATATAATAATAATTCAAGAAACAAACTTATAAGACATCTTTACCAGAAACTTTTTAGCAAAGCAATAGGGTTTTGACTCTTTTTGGTTCTCAAAAACTGCTATCTTGGCAGGCAAGAAAAATATAAAAATAATAAACATAAAAGAATTACACAATGGCCAAGCAATAAGTGCAGATATAAAGATTAAACAACAAACATTCTTAGTCACAAACATATATGCACCCTCTAGCCTAGAAGAAAAAATTATCTTCTTTAAAAATTGGTCTTCTTTTATTAACAACAAAGGTATTAGCATTATAGCAGAGGACTTCAACACAAACCTAGACCCAGAAATCAATAGAATAAGTCAAGCAACAGCACAAAATGATTAGTCCAGAGAACTAATAAAAGATCTTATGAAAGACTACATAGACTCATTAATTTTTTCTAAAGATAGCCTATTTATTACATTCTATCAAACAATACAAGACAACAGAAAAATGGCCATCCAGCTAGACTATATTTTTATTGAAGCAGAGTATAGCCATTTTGGCAAAAACACATATATACAGTTTGGTAACTCAGATTATTTACTGATAATAACTAAACTTAGTTTAAAAAACAGTTAAACCTTTAGATTATCCTGGAAGTTTGATAGAAAACACTAGAATATCTCAGAATTGAAAACAGATATTATTAAAAAACTAAAAGAAATACATGATGCAGCCAATTGGGACCTATACAAATGCATTATACAGTCAATAGCCAAAGCCTTTAAATACCTACTAGCATCAGAGAAAAAAATTCAAAGAATATACAAAAAATTGTGTAATTTAAACAACAAAATAGCAAGAAATTCTGATTTAGAAGAGCTAAAATTAGTAATAGAAGACTTAGAAATGCAGTTACAAGAAGAGTTAGATCTTTTTTTAGACAAGTGAGGACAAAGGTTCAATGCTAAATGGAAGAAGAAGAAGAAAAATCAACAAAATACTTCTTCTTGTTATACAAAATAAAATACATAACCTTATGCAACACAAATATCAAGATTCCAGACTTACTAAATGAAAATATACAAGAATAAACAATGAAATATATAAAAGAATTGTATAAGAAAATATATAAAAAAGAAGATATTGATGTAATAGCTACATAGCAGATCACTGAAAAGCTTATCAAAGTATTTACTTAACAAAACTTCTATTTAGTTAGGCCTATTACTAAAGAAGAAATTAGTCAAATTATTGATAATCTTCCAAATAACAAATCATTAGGTTCAGATAGATTAACATATAAATTCTACAAAGATACAAAAGAAACAATTCTTCCTATAATGACCAAACTTTTTAATGAAGTATTAGAAACAGAACAAACTTCAACCTTCTAGAACAAGAGCCTTATTACCTTAATCCCTAAAAAATTGAATGACCTGTCTAAAATCAAAATTTGAAGACCAATATTACTTGTAAACATAGATGCAAAAATATTTATAAAGCTACTAGCAAATAAGATTAACTCAATATATAACAAAATAATTAGACCTACACAACAAACATTTATTGCCAAAAGATCAATAACAGATGCAGCTTTAGATGTAATAACAACACTTAGAAACCAAAATAATCAATTCAAACAATGCTAAATCCTGCTCTTAAACTAACAAAAAGCCTTTAACAGAGTCAGCCATCACTTTATCTAGCTAGTTTTAGAAAAAATAAGCTTTGACACAAAATTTATTAGAATTGTAAACTCACTATTTGCTAACCAAAAAGCTCATATCACAGACTTAAAGTTCATCTTTAAGTTCTTCAAAGTTAAAAGAGAAGTAAGACAAAAAGACCTACTATCACCACTCCTATATGTCCTAGCAATCAACCCTCTAATACAAACAATAGACCAAAACATCAGAGGCATTCCTATTAACAACACAGTGTTCAAAATAGTTGCCTACACAGATGATATATTAATAAAAGTTAGATCCCTCCTCAGATTGAGCCAAAATACAGAAAATAGTATCCTATTATGAAAAAGCATTAAATGCCAAAGTTAACAGAACTAAATCAATACTTATTCTAATTACCTCAAATGTCTACAGGATTGAGCTAATAAACTAAGCTGAATATAAAACAACTAGTAAAGAACAAAATAGCATTACTATTTTGGGCTATGAAAATTGACACAAAAGAAAAGCCAAACAGCCTTCTCTAGTCCAATATGAAAAAAAATTTAAAAGATAAAACACAAGTCCTGTTACAAAGAAATCTATCACTTAAAGAAAAAATTTTAGCAGCAAAAACTTTTTTTATTTCAAAAATAAGGTATCTCACTTATCTGCTGTCATCAACAAAAAAACAACTAAACAAAATTGATGCACTAATATTCAACTGGATCAAGAAAAACTCCAAAATGCTGTCAAAATACTCAACTTTTTAACTCAGCTATGAACAAGGTAATCTGATTGCTTCTATATTTAAGAACATGCTAGATGCAAGACTGCTTACAATATGAACAAAACTCTTATCAAGCAGCTCCTTCTGGGCCAGAACAGAAAGAATACAAATTGTATTAGCATTGCAGATTAAAAGAAAAAAAACAATAACTAAAATTTTACAACAATCTTTCTGTAAACTAAAGAGATAGCCAGAAGAATAAAAACCTTACATAACAGTCTAGAATAGGTTTAAAGAAAAAATTAAAACAAACACAACATGATCATAGTTATCTGAAAATTTTAAAATATGTTCACTAAATGGTTACTAATTTATAATCAAAAAAGCACTAATTAAATACTACAAAGATATAAGGCCAAACAACAATAGAACAAACCTAAAAACAAAACTATTAGAATTTAAATAAATAAAAACAAAATATATTCTAAACAAAAAAAAAGACATCTTCTAAAGACTAGCATACAGAGCCTTCCTATTAGACTACCACTTGGCACATTTCAACTAAGAGAACCTAGGAGATTGTTCAAACTGTTTTTATAAAACCCAAACAATTGAACACTTTGCCCTCAAATGCCCAATAAGCAAAAAGATATGGGAAACAGCCTACAAGTGTCTCAAATTCTATGAAAATGGACTGACCCTCTTTTCAATCGAGAATATCCTTCAGATAACTAATATAAAAAACAAGGAACTTCAAAAAGCTATAATATGGCTATATATAACAGTAATGTATGAAATCTGATGTTGGTATATTTAAGCCAAATGAGAAGATAAAGTAGTGCTACAAAAAGCAATTACAAATAGAATGAAACACAAGTTAAAATATAAAATTAACCTCTTGTACAAAATAGTGAGCAATAGAACTCTAGTAAAAAAAGCTAGGGTCTGCAATATTTTAAAACATATTAAATCTCTACTATAAATATATATTATAACATTTAATAAATAAATAAAGAGCACTTAGATGTGAAAATAAAAAAAAAGATCTTAATTCAGTCTGTTAGAATATAAACCAATAGATAAAAACTGCAATACAGATATCATATTCTATATAAGAGGAATACAGAATAAAAATCAAAGACATGTAAACTGTAGAATTTTAAACCAAGTTCTTAAGGCTTCTACATAAAACCCAAGTAATATAAAGCATATTGCTAAAGATTTTGCAATATATAACTCAAAACATATTATGCTACATGACATGCTAGTATATGATCAAATATTAGAAATTTTAATATTAGCAAAAACAAGCTAGCTTAAAAAAGAAATAATCGATAAGTGGGCAAAAAAGCTTAGATCAATAAGCTTTAATTCAGGCTCTTTTGAATATAATACAAATATAAACAAAGAAATAACACATTAAGAAGAAAGAAGAACAAATAATGAACAAGAGCTAGTAATACTAAAAGAACAAATAAAAGATCTTAGCATTACTACATCACATTACTAAACAAGCCAAACTGCTAATGAATCTAAAATGCTAAAAGTAATATATTATAAGAAATAGAAAAAAACAGTAAAAATACAGATATAGAATTAGAAAAACAAAAAAGAAAACCAACTGATAAAGAAACCAGTATCTTATTTCCTACAAGTACAATTGAGTATAGCCAATAGTCTCTAGAAAACAGAATATACAATAAGAACAAATCTTTTAAAACAAATATGCCAATATATGCTTTGCTAGATAAATCTAAAGAAGAAAGAGTAAAATATGTTTAGTAAATCTTAGAAAATAACTATCATATTAAAACAATTAAAGAAGTATTTAAAAATGAAAACAATTGAATAGAGATAGATTTTGATTTAGAACATAGCAGAGATGCAGCAATAGACAGAATTAGAAAGAAAGAAGGTAAATAGCTTAAACTCATCCTAGAAGAGAATAAGAATAAAAGTCAAAAACAGAGCAGTAAGAGAAACACAATACTAAAAAAAGAGAGAAAAAAAATATAAAACAAACAAAAAAGAATGAAGAACTAAGAAGAACAAGAGAAGTAAAGAAACAAAAAAAAGAAAGAAGAGAAAAAGACTTTACAAAAAAAAGCATTGTAATAAAAAATGGTAAAGAAGAAAAAAAAAAGAAGTTATATAAGAAAAAATAGTTAACTATATAGGATCTATCACCAAATATTAATGGAAAAAAAATAAATATATGTGTAGAAAATTTAAAAACTTGAATATTATATGAGTTAAGAAATCATTATACAAGACATTGGCAATAATAGTAATAAGTTTAGAAAAAAAAGAAAATATTTCATGAGTATTGCTACTTGGCAACAACAAATTAGCATGTATAACAAATAGGGATAAATATTATAACCAAAGAGACAAGCAAGAACAGTACATAGCTAAATTGTTAAACATTTCAAAAGAAGCTTCTGTTATAATGCCTAAAAAACAAAGATTAAAAAGCAGTATACATTCTATACAACAGAAATGAAAATCAAAAGAAGTTTGTAATAATCATCTTTGCAAATGCTTTAGCAACAGAAGAAGTCTAAACAACATCAATATAGTATAATAATTACTAAGTAAGTTAGAAAAATTTCAAAAGAAAGAAAGTATAAAAAATAGATGAGTTAAGGGGCAGAAAACAAAAAAAATTAAAAATAAATAGCAAAAGATGAGAGGTATCAAGAATTAGAAACATAATGCAAGAAAAGCAAAGTAGAAAATATGGTGAAATAGATTTGAATTCTCAGATACAAAATATAAAAGAATGACTATAAGACAGAAATGTCAATATAGAAGCAAAAAAAGATGATCCAAAGAAAAGAAAAACCAAAACAGTCTTGTAAAATCAAGTAAGAACAGTACAAGTAAAAAACATTTTGTGCCAAATTTTGAATAGACTAGACAAGATAAAAGAAATGCAACTAAATACAAAAAGTGGCCTAGTTGATTGCTCCTAAGAGTGCCATAGTTGAACTAATGAATATAAACAAAGAAATCAAAGAGTTTTTGTAAAGTGAAAGGAAGATGTTTAAAGAAAAAAATAAAGTAGAAACTCTTTGTTAAAAAGAAGAAATATATAGCAAAAAGGAAAAAGAATCTAAAAGTATGAAGACAAAACAAAGGTTACTAAAAAAAAAATAGAAAAAGATAAAGAAGAAATAAAACTTGCATGTTATAATGTGAATAGACTTAAAACCAAAGGTTGAAAATTGGAAAATCTACTCAACTAGACAGAAGAAAAGAAAATCATAATACTAGAAATTACAAAGACAAATCTTACAGAAAGAGAAAAAAAATTTCAGATATATGTAACAAGCAAAAGATATATAAAATTCTGAACAATGCAGCAGAAAATAAAAAAAAAAAGATTAAGGCATTGGAATTATGATAGATAAACAATAAAAAAAGCATATAGATGTAGTTAAAAAAATAAGTAAATATATAATAAAGATAACATTATACTTTTTTTTTTTTAAATATTAATAGTGAGGCCATGCCTTTAACTTTATTGAAATTCAATTGAAGTTTTTACAAAAAAAAG
>CAJVQA010006346.1:0-14998 GCA_910591915.1 Cetraspora pellucida | reverse complement strand
AGTTTATTAATATTTTAAAAAATTTTTTATAATAAAGTTTATAAAATATATTTTTAAGAATATATTTTATAAGCAAATTATATCTCATATCATTAATAAATTATTATTTTATTTAAAAATACTAAATACAATTTAATTTTTTAGGCAAATTTGTCTGAAATACAGTTTAAAAAATAAAAAGTACTAAAAAAATTAAATTAGATTTAAGATTTAAATTAAAAAATATTTTTTATAATTTTGGTAGTGCTTTTACTACTGATATATAGACTAATGATTATAAAAAATTAAGCTATATTTCATTTACTATTTATTATATTAAAAATTGGAATTAAATAAACAAGTTTTAGTAATTTTAAAATTTCCTAATATTAGTCATATAGCAGATAATATTAGAAATGTTATTTTAAAATTTTAAAAAATTATAATCTTATATTAAATAGAACTATAAAAAATTTTATATTTGTTACAGATTCTGGTACTAATTTTGTTGTAGTTTTTAAAAATTATAAACATATTCTATATATTGCTCATACATAATTTTTTTTAATTATATTTTTAATTATATATTTTAATATTTTAATTAGATTAATAATTTTTAAATTATATTTTTAGAATTAATACTATTTTAAAATCTGTTTTTAAATCTGAAATTTTGAAAATTATTATTCAATAATTGAAACAATTAAGGAATACAAATCTTTAGTTATAGGATATATTAACCTAGTGAAGTAAATAGATTGTCAATTTCCAAGTGACAGGTCTAAAGTTCAAATTCTAGTAATGGCAAAAATTTACAATTCTTTCTGTATTATAGCTAACTGTCTTCTGTGATTAGTTGAGATTAGATACCTGTAATCTATGTCATACTAGCATAACTGAAAGGTCTAGGCATTTGTACAATATTGTATAAAGAAATACAAACTGATACTGAGCAATGTAAATTCAAGATAAGTCCTTAGGTCATGTAAATTACAAGAACTAGATGAGAAGATGAAAACCCGCTTAAAAGACCTAAATAAAAAAGTAATCTGAACTTTTAACAATGCTACTGTAAAGACTAGACCTATGAAACAAAGCTAAAACTTGTAAAATTAAGCAAATATGCTAATCTTTAAGAGAGACTAGATAAACCAATCAGGTCACCAGAATTTTTAGATTTCAAAAAAAAAAAATACATGCCAAAAAACATGTAAACCAGAGGTATGGTTACAGCCTACTTTTCTGAGCTATCTGGAATGGCAGCTTAGTAGAACTTGAATTAAATACTAAAATAGTAGTGATATATTGTAAAGTCAGTATTAGATTGAGATGAACTCTACAAAAGCATAGCAGTTTAATAATATATTCTAACCACCAGTATTGGTCTTGGTTATAGTAATACCAGGTTAGCTATAAGAATAGGATATAGAAGATTCTGAAAGATTTAGTACAAGGTCAAAGATTCCTTATATAAATAAACTACTTTAAAGACTTAGTGATTATAGTATATTTTTATTAGCATCAGCTAAGATCATTAGTAGACAAAGATAGGTGAATTGATATAGAAACTAGAGTAGTTAAATAGAGAACCTACAAGTAGGTTCTAGTTATGACAACTAGTATAGAACTTTCAAGTGAAGTATTTAAATTAGACAATGCCTAAAGTTGTATAAGTGTTAGTTGTACACTCTTTTTATAATTGCCTTCTGTAATTGTAATGCAACTATTAGCCAAATATACTATCAATAAAATTCTAGATCACAAGTATTTACCTTAATATTATTTTTTTAAAAAAAACAAATCTTTAGTTACATATTTTAAACAAAGCTCTTTGTATTTAAAATTAAAAAATCTTTAAAACAAGAATCTAAAACAATATATAATAATAAGTTAGAAATATTAAAATCAATTTATAATCAATTTGAATTAGTTAAGAATATACTTAATGATAAAAATAATTTATATAAAATTAAAAATATTGATTTTAATATTTTATTAAATTTAATTAATTTTTTAAAAATATTTAAAAAAGCAAGTAACTGTTTAGAATTTTCTAAAAACCCTACTTTATATTTAGTAATTTCTTGGTATAAAACTCTTAAAAAATATTGTAAAATAAGTTAATATAGTAATAAAGTTTTAAAACAAAATAAGAAAATAGTTAATAAAAAAATAACTCTTAAATATAAAATTAAAAGTTATATAAATTAGCTATTTTTTTTAATTTAAAAATGAAACAACTTAAAATTTTAGATTTAGATGATATATTATAAATAAAAGATCAAATTAGAGAACATTATTCTTTAATTTGTAAAGTTAATAATATTGATTTTAATAATGATAATAATGATTTATATGCAAAGTCTTAAAAAAGATTAACAAAAAAATTATGTAAAAAATCTAGTAGAAAATTTATAGATTTTAGTGAATATTATAATTCAAGTAATAATGAAAATAGTTTGAATAAAATTGAACAATATTTAGCTTATAAAGTATAAAAAAATAAAACCTTAAATATTTTAAAATAGTAGAAAGATCATAAAAAAAGTCTTCAAAACTTTAAATTTATATGCATTTTATTTTTTAATTTCAGCATCTAGTTATCAGGTAAAAAAGAATTTAGTGCAATTGAATTAATAATTAATAAACAAAAAACAAATTTAAATTCTGAAATACTTGAAAATATTCTTATTATACATAGTGTTTTAAAATAAGGTAAGGATATTTATTAATAAATTTTTTAAATATTAATAGTAAATTATTATTAATTTTATAAAAATAATTTATATTATATAGAATTATTTAAATTTAAAATATAAATTTTATAGAAAATTCTAGGCATCTCTAGCCAAAGATATATAGCTTATATATCTCTGACTTGTAGACTAATCAAATACAAATATCATGTAACAAAGCTTTAATTGATGACTAACATTGTCTTATATCTCTGATCTAAAGAACTGAATCATCTCTGAGTTGCTTTTGAATAATATGATCATATTTAGCATTGTATACATGTATTACTAAACAAAGAATTTAAGAATTTTTCTCATTTATCATAACTATTGCTGCTCACTTTAAATTGAACCTAGAAATATGAACATTTAATAAACTAAATTTCAAAGTTGAACCAATTGATACTATTGAATATACAAAACAAAGGATTCAAAATAAGAAAGGATTCTCTTGAATCAGCAATGTCTTACATTTTCTGCTAACAAGTCAAGAACAATCATGCACTTTCTGATTACAAAAATAGTAACTTCTCAAGGTCAAGAACATTTATGTACTTTTGGATTACAATATTCAAAAAAAGTCCTCAAGTATAAACTGAATATTAAATTTGTTGTAATATAGGGTTTAAATACAGAAAAAAAAAAAAACCTATACTTCATAAGTTTTATAAAGTGTAACTTTGTAAAAAATTTTAACTAATAGCTATTGATATTTAAAACAAACAAAGAAAACAAACCTTTTATCAAACCAAGAATCACTAGACTTGAAAAAAAAAGAATTTAACATGCCCAATATGCAACAAGAAGTAGTGTCACAAGCACTGTTTATTCATAATAAGATTTTAGTGATAATAATATCCTAATCTATATGTGAATAAGTAAAAATAAAGTTTCTGCTTATTCATATATAGATCAGGATATTATTTATTAATCATCAATTATCTTGATATTATAATCAGGATTTGTTTAATATTATACATAAAACTAACAGCTATCTCTATTTTAAGAAGCTGTTCTGAATCAACCTACTAGTTGCAATAAAAACTATGAATCTGAAATACTAGAACCTAAAAGCACATTGGAATCTGAAACTTTATTTGAACATAAAACCTTATCAGAGCCCAAGACCTTATTGAAACTAAAAATCCTATTAGAATCAGAACCCTTATTGGAACCTAAAACCCTATTGGAATTAAGTAACTTACTTTTTTAGTATAACTAGAGTTATGTCTCTCTTGAGGTCTTCAAATATGTTACCGATTAATATGCTAAAACTAGTGAGTTTAATGTAATTTTCTTAAAAGGCAACAATTATAAGAATGGCTTGCATTCTGCTTAAGTTTTTGCTTGTGATCACTTTGGCATGTTCAAACCTAAATCTAAAGATCTAAATAAGAAAAGCAGAAATAAAAAATTAAAAAAATATGATTGCCTCTAGTCTGTTTGTCTTAATTATAACAAAGATAATAATAAATATTATATTTTACAAATAGATCTACACTATAATTATAAACTTATCCTACCCCAACCTATATGTCTTTTGCCTACTAATTATGAAATACCAGGCTTTATTAAGAAGAAAATTCTTACTGCAAAAAAAGCAGGAATTGCAATATTGCAAATACAACCTTTTCTTACAATAAAATATAGACCAGTTGTAAAAAAGTAGATTATAAAGGATGTGTATAATTTGATTAATGCTGATCATATATTGCATAGTGAATTTTAAGTCTACAATTTTCTTCTTTTCCTCTAACAAAAACATAATAATGATTCCAATTTCTCTTACGAATTTGAACTGGATAATAACAACTGACTAAAACATGTAATCTAGGTTTATTCTGCACAAAAGTGATAATATATGCATTTTTATAACATAATTGTATATAATAACACATATAAGGCCAATTATTTCTTGATGTTTTTTGATGTATTTACAGGTATCACCAACAATAAACTCTCTTATTGCACTGCTGCTATGCTGCTTCAGAATGAAACATTTTCAAGTTTTGAATAGCTTTTCAAAGCTTTCATTTGTATTTTCAGTATTGTGCTCCATATTATTCTTATAAACAATGATCTTGCGATGGTCGATGCTATTTGTTTCATTCTTACTGATAAGAATAGTACAAAGCATAGTCTTTGTATTTGGCATATGGTAAAAAAATATAAAGTTTAATATGATCTTTAAGCTTAGAACAAAGTATAACATGTTTTATGTAGATCTTATGAAATGTCTAAGTTATTATATTAACCAAAATGAGTTTGAAGAGCAATGGAAATATATAATAGAAAATAAAAACTATGTCAAGGTATAGTTATAACTGAAAGTTCTTAGTCAGTAGCATAAACAGTTGGCCCTAGCATATTTAAAGAATTATTTTTTTGCTAACATGTTATCGATGCAAAGAGAAGAATCAATAAACAGTTTGTTAAAGGACTTCATTGACTGTAAAACAAGGCTCACAGAATTTTTATTAGTCTTTGAGTGCACATTTGATTTTTGTAAAGAGGCTGAGCATATTTCTGCCTATAAAAAGCTTGTTTATCTTATTTCTTTGGCTTTTTCAAATTCTATAGAGAACTAAGCTGCTACTTGTCTAACACAATTTGCTTGGAAAAAATTTGTAAAAGAGTGAAATAAAAAAGATGCATGTATGTATGAAGAAATAACAAATGATGATAAAGTGCATTGTTTTAAACTGTCATGTTATAAAAGACCTAATGTTATATGCCAGGTCTACTATAATGGCAATGTATTTTCTTGTTGCTGCCACAATCTCGAATTTGCTAAAATAGTTTGCTATTATTCTCTTGCAGTTGTAGTTCATCTGTCTTTTGCTTATTTCGATTCTGTTTACTTTTCAAAATACTGGCAAAAGGATCTGCCTGAGTTGGAGCTTGCAAAAAACTATGTCAATTTTTATAACCATTTACATTTACAAAATCCAGAAACTTTAATATCACATAAATTATTTAGTAAAAATAACTCTTGAATCTGGTTTATGCATATTTATCGACTATCAGGAGAAATTGCAAACAAGATTGCAATGAACTTTCATAAATGTGCAGATTTTATGTTGTACCTCAAGAAGTATTTGGAGGCACTATATATTGCTGACAATAATCTTGGTTTAACTTATGAAAATACTTTGCCATTTTTGGAATATTTAATAATTAATAACCCTATAAAGAGTAAGGTCATTCACTAACCAAAAAAAGAAAGAATTAGGTATGAAAAGAAAAAAGAAAGAAGAACTAGATGTAAGAAGTAAAAAGAACAAATAATTAGATATAAGAAGGAAAAAGAAAAGGAAAACCCTCTCTCTTTTATAAAAAAAAAACAAAGTTAGCCAAAAAAAAACATTGAAATAGTTATGACCCAAAACTAAAGTAAGAAGATTAACCTAAGCCAGTTATAAAAATGCTTTCATAGTAGTTAATAATATTACATAAAGTAGATTTTTTTTACATTATACTTTAATTTTTTCATAAGATTAAAGCTAATTGGTTTCATTTACAATGTTTATTAACAGGATTCAAAAATAATTTTTTGACTCTGAAGATTTTTTTCACATTAATATTTCTTATTAAGTATGTAGTTATAAATAAAAGCAATAAAAGGTCAGAATTTATTTTGTCAAATTATGAATTGTATAAAATTCAAACTTATTATCTGAATATGAAAATTTTGAAACCAAAATCAAAATTATGTTATTTTTAAATAATATTGCTAATTTTATTTTTTATTTTTGAGTTATTACTGCTTATTTTTCATGATTAAAAATTTGAATATTATTTACTATCACTTCTAGCTTGTTTCTTTACTAAGACCTGTTATAACTATATTGATTTACTACTTTAATATGATATATTATATAGTATTCAGAAAGCAGTAACAACAGTAATATTTGATGTAAAAGATCATGAGATGTACTTTTTGAAATTATAATATATATAATCTTCATTATATTAAAAACAGCAGTTGTTTTTTATAACACAAATTACTTATGTTACTACAGAAGGTAAGTACAATAACAAAACATTATAAAAAGAATTTTTTTATGATAAACCACTACAGAAATCATAATGATTCTGGTGCTAAACTTAGCATAATTCTATCGAAATTATATTATTATATAACAGAAAATTTTGCAAATCACTATAAGAATTATAATCATTCCAATACAACTAACTTGACCTTGTCTAATCACTTGTTATTTACAATAGTCAATAAGTATAGTAGCAAAATTATTTTACAAGAAAGCATTAACATATTTTATCTAAATCTCTTATATAACTATACTAGTTGGCAAATACATATAGTAACAGAATTTTTTGTAGCAAATCATTATAGAAATCACAATTGTTCCAATACAAAACTAATAGAATCTTATTTAAATTAATTATTTTATCACAATAGTTAGTAAGTACAGTAGCAGAATTTTTTACAGCAATTTACTATAGAAATTATGATTATTCTAATACAAAACTAACAAATATTATTTAAATCACTTATACTATCATAATAGTTACCAAATATAGTAACAGAATTTTCTCATAGCAAATCACTACAAAAATCATGATTATTTCAATACAATATCAATATAACTTTGTCAAAATCACATATATTACTACAATAGTTAGTAAGCACAATAAGAGTTTTTTTAGTATTAGCAAATTGATATAAAAATTATGATTATTCTAATATAAAACTAATCCAACCTAATTCATTTATATTATTACAATAGTTAGCAAATATAGTAACAAAGTTTTCTTACAGCAAATCATAGAAACCACAATTATTCCAATACAAAACTAACATAATTCTGTCTAAATCACTTATGTTACTACAATAGTTAATAAGTATAATAGCAGAATTTTTTATAGCAAATTGATATAGAGGTTACAATTATTCTAATACAAAACTAAAAAACATTACCTAAATCATTTATATCATTATAATAGTCACCAAATACAGTAACAGAATTTTCTTACAGCAAATCACTACAAAAATCATGATTATTTCAATACAATACTAATATAATCTTGTCAAAATCATATATGTTACTACAATAGTTGATAAGTACAATAATAGAGCTTTTTTAGTATTAGCAAATCAATATAAAAATTATGATCATTCTAATATAAAACTAACTCAACCTAATTTACTTTTATTATTACAATAGTTAGCAAATATAATAACAGAATTTTTTTACACAAATCATTACAGAAATTATGATAATTTCAATACAAACTAACATAACTCTATCTAGATTGCTCATATTACAAAATAGTCTGCAAGTATGAACCAGAATTTTTTCTAGCAATAGAAATCATTATTTTAACACAAAACTAATATAACTTTGTCTAAATCACATATATTTTCAGATATAGAAAATCATTATAGAAATCAGGTGTTTGAAGCAAAACAAGCTTGTTCATATAAGAGATCTGCTTTATATTTTAAATTTACCTGATTTGTTAAGGTGTACAGATTTATTAACTATAGATATTACTCTCGGTTTATAGATAGTAGAGTTAGTAATTCGAGTTTTGTTTTAGTAGTAAGCATCACTTTTGCTTTACTTTATAGCAATAGGGTCTATTTATCTTTTATATATATATAATACAATAAATCATATGTATTTACTAATTCATATGAATTTTTTTGTTTTTCTAGTTATAAAATAACAAATTGCAAATTGTGTATTTGATTGGCTAATAATCACATGTAGATCTACAAAGTTAACCAATTTGACAAATTTTTGTCTGAATTTTGATCTGATTTTCTAATCTGATCTCAAAAATATTATATATAGTATTGGTATTATCATATAATATAATCATCTGATTTTTTAATTTCTGATTGGTTAATAGGCCAAAGATATATAAGTTATATATCTCTAGCTAGAGATGCCTAGAAGAATTCAAATTTTATATATATTATTTTTTTAAATTTTTAAATATAAGTTTTAGTTAAATGTTAAATTTTTATTATATTTTTAAATATTTTTTAACTAATTTATTTTTTATTAAATATAAATAAAATAAATTAAATTAATAAAGTTTAAGTTTGTAATTAAATAATTAAGAGGTAAATCATAATTAAAGAGTATAAAAATAGTAAATTTAATAGTAAAAATTACTAGAAGTTGATATAGCTTTTCTATAGGATTAGAATGCAGCTAGTTTACAATGAAAAAATTTTTTATGTTAAGTAAACCTTTCTTGAATTTCTAATAAAGATTATATAACAAGTTATTCTAGTAATAATAGTAGTAGAATTATTCAAATTGGTTTAGTAAACTGTGAGCTATTGGCATTTCTCCTTTATAACTATATAATTTTTATATAATGCTAAAAACTTTTAACATTCTAATATTATATAAAAGTAATAGTAATTTTCTGCTGATTTTTATTATGAAATTTATACTCTTTAACTGCAAATTACTAATTAAAATAAATAATATATAACTAATTTAATTTGTAAAATTTAATTTATATAATTTAAATTATTTAAAAATTATATATTTCTAAACTAGTTAGTTTTAAAATTTAAATTAAATAAAACAACTCAAAATAAATTATAAATAAAATTTTTTAAATTTTAATTTTAATATAAAATATTTATAGTAAAATTTTTATATATTATTTAAATTTTATAATTTAAATATAAAATAATATAAATATTCTATAAAAATATTTTATATTAAATATATATTTTATTTTTTTTTATTTTTTATTTTTTGGTATTAAGATAATTTTTTTGGTCTTTTTAACTTTATTAATATATTTTTAGAAATGTAGTTCTGTAAAGAGCTATTACAGAAAAAGCATACAATTAGCTACTTGTATAACTTTCTATATTACTTATTTAAGAAGTTTACCTAATATTCTTTACTAATTGCTATATCTAACATACCTGCTTAGATGTTTTATTTAAACCTTCTAAACCTGTTTCATATTATTTTACCAGATCAAGCCTAGATCCTTTATCTCAATTTTAGAACATTTTTATCCTTAAGATAAACCTACTAGAGCCTGCTGTTTACTTATTTTTTGTAGCTAACTCAGATATCACTATAGCAGAACTAACATTTGCAATTAGAGCTAATAATTAAACTGCTATGTCTTTGTAGAGTTCATCTAGACTCCAGTATCTACTTTACAGCATATTTTTAGTACTTTAGTATACTTCTGCTTCTTTTATCAAACTTTCAATTCAGATAATCTGTATAGGATTACAATTAGTCCATTAGTATATTAGATTAGCCTGATATTCTTTTTCTCCAGTCTAATCTAGCAGCCTGGTTGATGGTATTTCTAAGACTCCCAATCCAGAAGTTCTTGTCTGTCTAGCTACTTTGATATTGGTATCTGTTTCTTAGATCTAGCTTTTACAATAATATCATCAAAAATCTTTATTATCTTTTTATTTGAGTTTTCCTAAATGGACTTCTTGTTTTTTAATTTCTATAGATTTATACAACCATAAAAACTTATTTTGAGTTTGCACTGCTTGATTTGTTGGTTTGCATTCTTCTGTATAACAAGTTACACAGATGTTCTATAACTTGCCAGTTATGCTGATATGACTATAATTACAGATATTTTAATTCAATTGTTAGAAACAGTTGCTATAATACCAGATTACATAGATAATTATCCAAATTTTTACTATTAATGAGATTTAAACACCCAATCTACTACTTAGAAGATTGACAATCTGATTACTTCACTAGATTGCTACATTCTTAAATATATATTTTATATTATAAGTTTTGATTAAAAAGTTATTAACTATTTTTAGCTAAAAATTTTAATTATTATAACTAAAAAACTAATAAATATTAGTATTTAATATAGTATAAATTAAAGATCTGCTATAATTTAGTTTAGTCTAATTCAGTTTGCAAATTTTTGTAAATTTTATAACTGCAGACTATAGTTAGTTAAAAAATTCTTATAATTTAAAAATAAATTTTGCAGTCTAAGTTAGATAAACTAAATTAAAAAATATTTATATATATGCAGACTAGGCTAGACCGAGTTGACAAAAAAATTTCAAACCTAATTGCAGGCCAGGCCAGGCTGACAAAAAAATTTCAAAACTAATTAAGGGCCAGGCTGGGTCAAAAAAAAAAATTTTTAAACTAAGTATGGGCCAGATTGGGTCACAAAAATAGGTAATTTGCAAGCTCCTATATATATTATAACAAATTAAACATTATCTCTTATAAATTATACTTTTTTAAATTTTTATTTTTTTTTAATATTAAAGTTCCTGCCTTTGTATACTTTTTTTTAAAAAGAATACTACTTTTTGATTTTTTTATATAAATTTAGTTTAATCAAACTTAAAATATTTTAAGCATATATCTAAAAATTGTAATGTATAAGTATAATTGCTTTGTTTTAAAATTTTATCAATTGTATTAAAATTCAACTTCCAAATATCTATTAATTGCTTTAATAAACAAGATACAGAATTTGAATATCTTTTAAAGACAAATCTAATTGTAACAACCTGTTACATACTTATTTGTAACAACTTAATTAATACAACCAATAAAAATAACTAAACTTTAAGTAACCTAAACTTTAACTCTAACTACTATTAGCTAATCTGAGATTGTTATATATAACATGTTACAAATAAATTAATTCATCTTTTAATATTATTGTTAACTAATTCTGTAATTATATATTGTTTGTTATTATAATTAATATAAACTATAGTATTATTAATACTATAATCTAAATCTTTATTAATTGTTAATATATTATTTAACAAATATTCTAAATAATCTAGTTCACTTAATAACTAATCAATATTAGTAAAATTTTTTAGTTTTATATTTAACATTATCTGTATATATTTATATACAAAATAATTATTAAGAAAAAGATAATTTATTAGATTTTTATTAACAGTTTTACTTGTACTAATATTTTTATTTTTTATTTTTATTTTTATTTTTTTTTAATCTTAAGCAGTTATACTAGTATTTTATTAAGATTCTTGAAACTATATTCCTATACAATTATATAAAATTTTCTAATATCTAAGTCTAGCATCACTTAGCCACTCTAATGGTATCTAAGTGCAACTTGTTACACTATCTTAGTTAGAGATAAACTGCTTATCTAATTACTTAAAGCCATATTAGAAGAGTTTTTCCTCTTCTGTGACAGATGTATTTATTGTCTTAAAAGCTTTTTTTTTTATTTGGTTTGCTTTTTCTGCTTTTTTTTCTTTTTTTTTTTCTTTTGCTTGTTTTTCTTTCTTTATCTTCTTCTTTGTTTTTTCTCTTGCACAAGCACCTTTTTTCATTTTATTTATTATATTGATCTTTTTTTTTTAGGCTTGTATTTTTTCACATTGTATTCTTCATACTTGGTTATAGAAGGTGTTTTATACTATTATTGTTACTATATCTATACACTTTTGTATTACCTGCTTGCTTAGGAATTGCTCAAGTCTTTTTTCTACTTTTAGCATTATAAGTCTTTTATCAGCACTTTTCTGTTTATGATTTCTTTAGCTTCTGTTTCTCCAAATAATGCCTTATATAAAACTTGTAATAGAATTCTGTTTTTTTTTTTTTTTTTTAAATCTATTCTATGCTATTGCTATTGTAACTTTTTAAATCTGCTTTTACAAACTTTTTTATTCATTATAACTTGCTAAATATGCCTGAGTCTTTTTTTCTTCAACTTGGCATACTTGGCACTCTGCTGTTATGTATACTTCTGGTTTTCTTCTGTTTAGCTTTTCAAGTGTTAGTAGACTATCTATTATGCACTTAATTGCTATAGCTTTTTTTGTGCTAAGTTTTCTTGACATACAATGAACTTCTTTTGTTTTGTTTATTTCTTTCCAAAAACTTGACTAATTATGTAGTGCATTTGCTATTTCTGGTTCTGATGTTTATATTAAGTTTGTCTTTCTTCAACTGGCTTCTATTCTGGCATTCGCTATTATTTTATACAGAAGTTTTGCCAATATGTCAATTTTCTTGTTTTTTTACTTTAAATAGTACTCTACTTCATCATATTTGACTTTATCTGTATATATTTTATCTTGGCAATTTGCTTCTTTTTTTGCAAAAGAGGCTGTTCTGTTATTTCATTTATTTTCACTATGATTTTTAACTTTGATTATTTTCATCTTAATGTTTTTGTTCTTGATTAAACCTACAATGTTTATTATTCACATTGCATTTTTCTTCTTTAGGGTTCTTTTCTCTTTTATATTTTGAAGTGCTCTATTAATGTTCTTTAATGCTGTGATGCTGTCTGTAAACACTTTTATGCTTTTTTCTTCTGATACTATTAAGATTGCTATCTATATTGCTACTAATTCTGCTATTGTTGCTAAAGGCCAACCTTCAAGTTCTAATGCAGTTTCCACCTTTGGCCAATCTTCTTCCTTTTCTACTTGTACCCAACTGATACATATTCTTTCTGTATTGTTTTCTTTTTTTTTCTTGTATAATGTTCTATTAGTATAAAAACTATATTTTCTCTTGTTTCTCTTCTTGTTATATATTAATATCTCTACTAACTGATTTGTAATCATACTATTTAATTCTTGTTTTCTAATCAGTTCTACTTCTAATTCTTCTGTTTGTCTTATTTCTAATAACTTTATTTTATCTTTTTTCTATTCTTCTATTATTCTATCTTCTAGTATCTGCTTTAATGTTGCATTTATTCTATTGTTAGCTTTCTCTATTAGCAACTCTAGTATTATTCTCATATTGTGGTCTTGTCTCATCCATCTTTCATACTTGTCTGTTATTTGTTCTAACTACTTTTACAACTTTTGCATATACTTAATTCTGTCAATGTTCTTTCTTCTTTTATATACATTAACTAATGTTTTGCTAATATTTTTTTCTTTTTTTTCTTAATTACTTTGTTTAATTGCTAGTTATATTTTGATCTATGAATAATGTATTCTTTTTTCTTTAGTCTTTAGACATTTTTGTCTACTTAATCTTTAATGCTTGTGTATTGTATCTTTTTACTTTGTAGCAGTCTTGTATTTCTTTGCTTGCCTATGTTTTTAGCATCTTTTCTTCTATTTTACTAAATCATTTAGCTTTCTTTACTTTGTATGACAGATCTTAAAAACTCTTGAGCTGTCTCTATATGATCAGATTATCATCTTTCATATCTATAAGTTGGTTCAAATATAATAATCTCTATTTATTTATTGTACTACTGCTTGCTATTTATGTTTTTGTTTTCAGCATGTCTCTTATCTGTTTATTATGTTTATAAATTTTCTATAAAGATTTTTCTGTTTTGATGTTTATTATCATTTCTTTTGCTTTAGCTATTGTTTAACAGATTAGATTATTCTTTCAAAACTTCTTTTATTTTTCTTTTATTGTTCCAAATATCTTCTGTTAAGCCTGCTTTTTGGCATCTTTGAGCTATTCCAAGTCTTATTAATTTACTTAAATTATCTTGTCTATTAAGTTTTAAGAAGAGACTACTTATTTGCTTAATTATTATCTTTTGGCTTAGTGTGTTATAATTATCTAAGTCTTTGTACTTAATTGTGCAGTTGTTTGATGTTTTCATCATATTGCACATATGTTTAGCTAAGCATATTAATAGTTGATGTATTTTATCAATCATCTTTTCTACCATTTTTGTTAACTATAAAAAATATTCTAGCTTAGAAATTATTACTATATTGTTTATATATGCAATTTGGCTCATTGTTATCTTTTTGTATCTCAGATCTTTAACTGTTTAACTAACTATTTCTTTTGCTTTCTTACAGACTAGCACTTCTTTCATTTGGCTATTTAGCTATATTCCTAATAATCTTACAATTTTGTTTTTGGGTTTTTTTATTATTTTACTATAGCTGAATATAATTTTTCTTTTTTCATTTTTGTATTCATTATTATAAGCTTTGATTTGGATTTATTTATTTCAATGCTATTTATTTTAAAGAACTTTTCTGCAATGCTTAAAATTCATAACATTTTTTCTTTGCTATTTACAATCCATGTTGCATCATTAGCATATACAATTGCTGCTTGCCTATAACTTGTAACATTATTACTACATGCTCTTTCTGTTATTTTTTGTTCTACTATATAGTTTAACATTTTATCTTCTTGTATTTTTTCTAATAATAGGTTATCCCTTAAACTGTAGACCATTTCCAGGCAAATTTGCCTAAAAAATTAACAAAAATATACTTATGATCTATATTTTTTAAATTTTAAAATATTTAAATGAAATTTTGTTTGATA